>JADANM010006178.1:4640361-4684215 GCA_026213755.1 Eurema hecabe
GACACAGCGTGTGCCATTTGTTTTTCGTATAGCCAAGCAATCATTATTTTACTTTCCATATAACGCAACTTAATGACTCAGAGACCTTATTTACATATACTTACTTGTGGAGAGTGAGAGCAAGTAATCTTCACTACAAGATTCGTTGCACATACACGTCTAGAGTACTAGGTTTTTGGTACGCAGTCCACGTCGCTAAACTTCCGCAACAGCAAGCCACGGATGTGTTGCCCACTTATTAAGGAAAAACAATCGATCTATTTAAAGCTCATATGACTGTTCTATTCAAAGTAGACATTACTTAAATTTATGAGTGTTTCGAGTTATTAACTTAATAGTGATTGTTCAGAAAAAGCCTTTCATTTCCTATACCTAACTTACTATATATAAGCTATAATAATATATGTAGTTGTTAATAATTTATATTGTAGGTTCTAAGGCATGGTCTCTTTATGGGTAAAGGCCATCCTCCTTTTCAATTGGACAATGGATGCAATTTGGACAATATCATCAGATCACCGATACAGTATAAACCAAAAATAAGTAGACATAGGCCATTTTTTACATTTTCAGTCCTTTCTAGAACATGGTGTATCGCAACAATTATGACATCGTAAACGTAACAATGACATCACATGGGAAGAGTCTGCCTAATTGGATATTAATGGGTGTCTAGGCTACTTGCATACACGATTACCGTGTGTTGCTCAATAGATTAAAAGTCCGCTCTTAGCTCTTACCTAAACACATTATACAAACTAGCTTTTATCCTAGTATTCGTGCGCAATCGATCGAAGCATTAGCATACCGCATGTTTGTTTGCCAATTGTTTTTTTCGAAAGATTGTGTCAATAAGCTGAACTACAATTAATACTTACCTGTACTTTGAATAAGTCGAACAAAAGCTACTGTTCGTTTTCTCGTACCATACAAAGCTTCATTTTCTTTTAAGATATAATATATTCATATTTTGTTTATGGTCATGTCACGTAAACGAAAGGTTAAATAATAACGACAGTGATTAAATAAGTTTTATAGACATTTATCTTTCAATCATGTGAATACATTTTTTAACGTAGGTAATTGTATGTCATTACTACTGTACCTATATAATAAGAACAAAACTCATAGATTATTATTAATTTATTATTATTTAATAATATTTTCAATGAAAAACAGTTTATAGTGTTTTTAATCACACATGTTTCAATAACTTTCTCGCCAATCTTTAATCTTTCCTATTTGTTGATAACAGATTCGGTCTTAGGGTTCTGTATTTATCAAATTTAAAAAAACGTTTTTTATGTCCGTCTTTCTGTATGTGTCTGTCATAGAGAACATAAATTATTTTGGCAACGCGTATCGAGTTGAAATTTAAATTTAGTTAGCAGTTTTAAAATGATGAAAACCCCTTAGTTTACTTACAAATTCGGTTATTAATTTATCAAAAAAGCAGATTTTTACACTATCAATCAGATAAGAACTGATGACAAAAAATATTCAATAATATCTTAAATATAACTGGGTTTTCAGAAATAATTAATAACAACAACAAACAAGTTTTGTAACATGCACTTAAGTGTTCGCATTGGCCTTAAAAGCCCGCATGTGATGACACTTCCATTTTGAAGGAGATAATTAGGTACTTGAGAAGCCTTATACAATATATCATCTCATTTACTCGTATAAGAACTTATTTGCGTTGTTCTATGTAAACCATGGTAAACAGAATCTAAATAAAAAACTACATTAGATTATTCAAATGTTGCTAATATTTAAATTTATCCAAAATGCGTTTGTCCAGAAATCTTTAATTTAAGAATGAAAGAATTATAATGGACGAATCGGAAAATTGGGTGAACAGCAGCTGAAAAAAAATGTACTAAGTAATCAGTCGTTCCCAATCTCAGTATAAGCTTAGGTTCAAGCAATAAAACCACAACTTACGTCGATTTTGTGCTCGCATGTCGCAATATCTGCGGTTCATCGCGTGTTTTGGTTATATAATTGCATTTTGCACGTACTACTCGTATATTTCATACGATCCAACACTGCAATCAGATACGGACAACGGATATTCAATCAGTCATTTTGTATTTTTGATTGCGTAGATTCGTATATTATTATTATTATTATTGAAAAGATGAAAACTCTTAGACGTTCCAAGAGAAAAATTAACATAAAACAAACCACTTTCTCGATCTAGCATTCTCATAAAAAACGGAAATCGTTACCAAGTTACATTACATAGCGAAATACCATTAACATCTTGCTTTAATTTAATAAATTGAAGTTTTAAAGAAAATTCGTTATTTAAGTCAAAATTAAAATTTCTACTCTTAGTTATACAACTTAAAATATCCTTAGTACTTATAAACTACCTAGTTCTTTATAAAACCTCATGTAAAATATTAGCCACGTAAGTTGTAAAGACAATAAGTTTTGCAATTTATCTAATGACTTAACTGGGTCTTGGCGCCATGCCTTTCGTTGCTCTTGCTGCACAAGATACAGATTATTGCGTGTTATTAGGACATAGATTTCAGTTGTAGCAACACATATCCATTATGATACAATACCTAACTGCTGTTATATTTTGCATGCATAATGTCATGTTTAGACACAGTCTCTTACAAAATATGTTGGTGAGTTATGATATTTGCCGACACCTAAGCCATAAAGTTTATGTATGCTGTGAATTTTGTGAGAATTTTTAACTTTCAGGGTTATAATATTACGAAAGTGAAAATTCAACTGTATCAATAAGGTCGAAATTATATTTTTTTTTTATATGATAAAAAAAAACTTCCTGCATTGCGAATAAAGCAATTTACGCCACGATTTTTTATAACCAGTCAGTTTTATCTGATGATTTAAATCAAATATGTACCATATATAAAAACTACATCCTTGCAGTACATAAAATAAAGTAAATACCTGGTGTATTCTTACGTTAACGACCGACGTAAAAATCTATGACGACAATATGATCATTATTCTTTTAATCAATCAATAGTGTCACTTTTCTCTCCTGCATAATTTGTATATCTGGGTTGTTTGACGACATCATCTTATATTTAATCTGTCTAGTTCAGTTTGTTTATGTCAAGGCCGCAAGCATAATATTTTGGCGGAGTCTTTTTACGCTCTGTTTGTGGCTGTGTTGGACACGGCTTACAAAATATATACACATAATATTATATTTTTTATTAGTTTCCACACATTTTTTAAGAAATTCCTTTGTAATTTACAGTGCATAAAATATTTTTATTTTATATTTAAAATATCTTTGTTATTTTGACGCTTACATTTTATTTAAATTATTATATACGATATACAAGAAAACAAAATGTGATCCTACCAACTTTATGTGGTAGAGCTACGATTAGCTAAAACTTAAAAACAAGGGTCTTTTGATTTTACTTTAGCTTTAGATTATTCCACTTCCCATTATGGAACGTATTAACGGGTACTATTTATTAGGTTAACTTATCAGAGAAATTATAATGTGGGCAGACCTTTCGTTATGTATGTCCATCTGAAAAACCGTATTTTAGAAATAATGAAAAATCAAATTTCTTGTTTTTTACCAATCACGTAGAGCAAGCGTAACCCATCAAAGCAAAACTAAAAAAGTCTATGTAGTAGGAATATGAATTAAGCTAGCATAAGCGCCTTATTGTGATTCTTCAAAATATATTCTACGTCTTCACACATCCTTACCTCATTCTTAAATCTTAAGGTATATTCTCACATTGCTTGTAACTGAGGGCAAGTACCTCCGTCGCAATCGGGCGATAAACAAGAGTGGAGACAAACAGAATCAGCCCCGCGAGCAACAAGTAGTGAGGCAGTTAACACAAAACTTTCCCGCTGGCCGCACGCCGTTCTTACAACACTCGGAAACGTTCCGAAATTACGTGATTCCATTTAAAGCCATTCCCATTCTGAGTGCACATACGAGCCAATCTCACCAATAAATATTGAGTTATAATATCAGTTTTATAAATACACAACGGTATACGTGCATTGTGAGTTCCATAACTAGCCTTCCACTAGACCAGTCAAAATTGCCGCGGAACAGCTGTTTTTAAAGTTCGGTAAGTTAACACAGATTACATGTAAACATATTAGTAGGGCACTTTTTCTTAAGACATAACATACATGTAATAAGCTACGTTCTGGAAACACGCAGCCGGCAGGTATGTGTGTTACCCATATGAGGAAATTCTTTCTACATCATTAAGCGACCTTTATCAGTGGAGCGAAGCGTATAGTTTTAGGATCTAAATTGGACTTTTGTAAAATATGTACATCGTGGGAAGAAATTGAATCTGATGACTTTTATAACGTCACCTTTTCTATTTAAAAAAAAACCTTAAATACTTCGACATAATATAACGAAACCCAGGACGCTTACTAAAAGATTTAAACAATAAATAAAATATATTCATTTTAATACTAATAGTAAATATATGTTCTTAGTATGTTTACAACTACGAGGGGTAATGCGTGCTCTACGTGTTAAGCATATGCTATTAAAGTTTTCTCGAATTGTAATAATTTAAGGAAACACTTCCGAGTTCGTAACAATTTTGCGATTGTAACGTAACTGCATGCTTCAGTGCAATCTATTGATAAACATCGTTATAGATGCAACATTACGATTTCAATTATTATTAATGAAAGTTTTTTAATGTTTTAATTTTAAGACCATAGCTATTACATATTTTTTAGTTAGCGTGGCTCAGACTAGATTTTTTGTTATATTTAAAGATAATGCAAAATAAAACTTAAACAAAAACCTAAGTAAAATTGTAAACTGTAAACAAACTAAAACGCATCATCCAACGACAATAAGAATCAGTCTCCTATTCTTACTATGTACCTACTTGTATTTTATCTTTCAGCATCGATTCGATTACCCAATACATAATACAGTCCCAAAGCCTTGGTCGTCTACTCCGAAAGCCGGGCACGTTCGATGCATTAGGCAACGTGGTCCTCGGTGCAAACAGCTACCGATAGATATTTGCAACGCATCGCTTTCTAATTACTAGAACATTCGAAAATTCTAAAAAAATGATTACAGTAGAAACTTGCATTTAACGTTTTTGATAACGTATTGCAACTTTTATGGGTTTGTGTTATAACTTCACAAATAGTATACATTCCCATTTACACCTGGGTGCTATTAAACTATACATGTGCATTAAAACCTTCGTTTAAGTACAGCTTGAACATAATAAAAAAACTTATAAAAAAAGAACAATCTACTACTTTTAAAAATGGATTAGTGTTACCAAAGACCAGTTTAATTATTCACTACAAAACAATTCTAACGTTTCAATTATAACACATGCGAAATATTACCACGCAATATTATTTCCGTTTGCACGTAATTTATTAGTGTTTAAGTTTGCATTTAAAAATTAAATTCAAAATTTCATTCATGAAAATAGTAATGAATGAAGAAACGATTGTGAAAGTAATTATAATGTTTTTAGGTAAATGAGGAAACTATAATGTCAAACGGTATTTATCTTCCATTTCCCTGAGTCCACATGTTGAATAGAAGGAAAACTTGTAAGACCACAATTAACTCCAACTCACCCACCTATTATGTGGGAAAGCAACTAGGAAACAATTTATTTTACGGTACTTTCGTGTCACAAACTTAATGTCTTTAAATTTCTTTAAATGAAATTTATTTATTAATAACGTATTCACTAACGCAACGTAACGTAAAATATATGGCATATTTTTTTACATACAAAAGATTAGACTGACATAAAACGAATTTTTAGATGGACCATTGACCAGTAAACATACCAAATGTTTTGTATATCAGTTTATAGAGAAACTGTATAATTATTTGGAATCACTTTGCTTAAGGTACAAACAGCAGTGTATCGAGTTCAGCGCATAGGAATTTATGGCACTCGTACGGCTATACATTATGCAGATTAAATGCAATTACTCTAGAGATCGAAGTAAAATCCATTGAAGTCTTCCTACTGACAATGCATTTCAATGCTACGCTATTTATAATTCATACCACACCATTATAGAGTAATGTATGCACACAATATTGTCATTGTAATATAATTGTATATTAATATAATAGAGCACAAAAACCATTGTTACACTTTTGATATAAATTTTCTTTCCGTATGAGCTTACAGTGAACTAACGATTCCGCCCCGTTTTCGTTACGTAGACTCTTTTCATCCATAACCGTTAATCCTTCATTTGAATAAATGAAAACCCGTTATAAAATTATATGAGTAGAAATATCTAAATATCTATATAAACCAATATATGTATATAATTATGCACAATGTGAATGGAAGAATCTTTGTGACAAATAGAGCCATTAAATTTGGTATAGGCTCTTAATAAGAAAGAAATCAGTCTACTAAGATATACCTAACAAATATACTGTATAAGTTACTTAAGGTTGGTTTGCTGCTAATGCTATATACTCCTAAATATCAAAAACCAAGACCATTCTTAAGGCAAGTGTAACCGCAGGGCATAGCTAGATAAAATAAAGATACAGTAAGGAAAATGAACAAACGGTCAGTGATCCATTCAGCACCGGAAGCGTACCTTTAAACGATGATAATCTTTAGTGATTTATCACTAAGAAATGATTTGAATCGGTAAAGTATCGTTTTAACTTTTGTTATATTATCTTTACTTTTAACGCGAACGTAACACAGGTGCTACATTATGTTGTCATTTTTTAAAGAAACTCTAATATTTTCTTTTCTATATGTTACGTTTAAAAAACAAAGCCAAGTTGTAACTACATACATTAAACGATTCGTCGTATTCGACTGTTTTCATTTTGATGATGATTGAGTTGTTGAAAAAGGCTTCATCAACTTCTTCAGTATCTGATCAATTATTAAAAAATAAAAAATACAGCTAAGATTTTCTTGACAACTCCGCGGTTTTTCATATTAAAAAACTTCCACAATAAACTTCTCAAATGATTCTTACATCACTAATTATTCATACAACTATAATCTATCCATCTACCATATTTTATATTCAAACATGTTGTACTGACCTAAATACATTATAAACAGTCCTTGTAATGGCTAACGTACAATTGTAATAAAAAAATACTGTAATATTCTGGTCTGGATTAGAGGGATGTGAAAAACAATAATACAACCAAAGAGGTTCCACATTTGACTTCTTAAATAAAATCAATACAATTAATCATTCATTAATTACCAATAATTCCCACACTAGGAAGACTGAATAACGTAATATTATCGTAAAAGTATAATTATACATATAAAATTAATTAAGCTTACATTGACTTACTCCTTGAGCAGTAGAGCGAACACCGATAATACTAGTAATTATTTTATATGCTTATAAGCAATATTTAATTGATAAACATCTTATGACTAGATGATTCTGATATCGTAAAAAGGAGTAAATTCTTAACCCAAGCGTAGGATTTTCTATTGTAAATAAATAAATAAATAAATGACTTATCCATTTCTTACCTTACATTGTTTTTATCTACAAGGATAATTGCAAGCAACATGCTGACAGATTCAGTAGCCACGAAGCATTTGAGCAATAACATGAAGAACAATATCACATTATTTTTAACTGCTTCAATTTAGCTACCAAAGTGTCTACTGTCTTTTATTTAAAAATAGGTTCGTGATATGACACTATAGCTGTATGAAAAAATATTTAAAAACAACTACTTAGGTAGATATAATTTTAAAAGTTACAATTTATAATCGCAACACATGTATGATTTTTAAGATATTTTTCTTTGTTGGCAGTACTATATAAACACAATTCTAAGTTTGGTTCGTCAATATTTTTAAGAATTTATTATATGTAAGAAACACTGAATGGTGTTACAAGGAAAATTTTAAAGTGGTTAATTTTTGTAAACTTTAAACGTTGCTTCCGGTCTAGGAATTTGACAATTATTTTATCAAAAATATTACAAATATAATTATAATTTTAAAAATTTTACTGAACTGAACTTCTTTGAGGTACTTGCTCCAGTTCCTACAGTTTTGGATTAAAGCCAACTTGAAAAACGGATCTGCATGCGAACCTTATATTTTTAACGATTATAATCACCTGAAACGCTTCACGTTAGAATTAGCATAATTATCTCCATACGCAGGTATGCGCATACCTAATTTGTTTTATTTAATTGGTCAATTAAATTTGTTTCAATATATAATTTTAATTTGACACAAATTCTTATGCTACGTTTTACATACCCATTTAAAAGAATGATTAGTATGAGTTTATTGAAACATTGTATGAAAGACCACAAAATAATGGCCTAATGACCAGTGCATTACCGACCGACGGGCGACCTCAATACTATCTCAGTGACATAACAGTTACGTCGTGTGAGTTCTAGTTCGACGCTCCTAAACTATTGTACCTTTTAACTGCGTTGACAAAGGCTTTTGCTACAATTGTAACATTACATATAATTTATTATATGAACAATCGTGAAACTAATGAAGAATCTAATTTCTAAACACTTTAATATTATTAAACTAAATCAAACAAAAGTCATACATAAATTAACAGCTTTCATGAAATAATAAAGTACTATGTATTAATTGTCGACATATCTTGTCGTATTGCAAAGTCTGAATCGGTAATTTCTATTCTGTAATAGATAATTGCTGTTACAAAAATTTACCATTGTGCAGTTTTTAACACAGACCTACAATTATATTATTACTAGTGATGCAAGAAAGACGTTCTTTTTAACTTAGCATATCAAAGATGACGACACGTCGACGAAAAAATAAGAAACAGTTATAAATGTAAATATTTGAATTCACAACTATCTGTTAATGTGTCTAACAATATTACAACGCAATTAAAAGTAGACTTCTCTAGTAGTTAATGACCTGATTATCATAATAATACGTAAACCTTTTTTTATATTAACACTTTTTTATATTGATAGGGAGATGCTTCTCGTTTTAAATTAGACCTTACCTTATAATTAAAAAAATGTTTCCCAAACAACCAATAATTTCATGTAAAATGTCTAGCTAAGTATTCCCGCTACAAATTCACAAACAATGAAATCACGTTTGTTTCGTCAATCGTTATTAAATATTTTACTTCATATAGTCAGTAATGTCCAAAACAATATTGGTAATCGATAAAGATGTTTCTAGGCCTGTCAGTATTATTTAATAGAGCATATCGAATAACCAGCAAAAAAATCAATGACTTTGTCTTGTAATCGTTGTCGTTGTAACGACTGCGACGCTACCAATGTTTGCACAATGATATTGTTTCACAATTATATGCGATGTTTGAATAAAAAAAGAACAACTGAAAATAGGATAGAAAGATTTAAGAAAGAGCCCAATTTTTGTGTATTTGTTATTTATTCGTTTCTATAAAATTAGATAAAATAGAGCCTTCGTCTACGCTACGCGCTCTTCCTTTCATATATGAAACATCGCTCCAATTTGCATTAGTACTGTAACTATATTGTCGGCAGGTTCATGAGAAAATTATTTTTATATGGCTCATTAACGTTACATATCAAACTAAAAAACAGGGTCAACTATTTTTACTAATTTCAATGAGTCTATTGTTTATAAAGCCACATTGAACAAACTATTTTTATGAAATTTGTATGTATATAATATTGCTTAACAAAATTAATTTAAGTCTTGCGTTAAGTCTCCCTTTCAATAATAAACAAAACTAGTAGACCAGTGTTAATGCACCCAATAATTTTCTAACTTTCATCTGGTTTGTCACTGAGAAACTCTATACATCGCTACATCGAAGCAACTTCTAGAGAGAAAATACTTTCGCTTGGTGACCCACTCCTTTATCATAATATTTTAAATACTGTATTAAAATTGCGTTGAAATATCTGAACCTAAGGTTCAGATATCGCAAAAAAAGTCGTTTTTATTTATTATAGCTAAACGTTTCAAACAAAAAAGATATCGATTTAATTCGCGCAAATGTGCAATCTTTAATAATAATACTCTTTTCGTTTTTATAATATCATGTATTATTTCATTGCTCGCTTGAATTTTTAGTCATAGTAAAAGCCATTTTGTATCTAGTTAAGATTCATAGCATTGCTAGGAACCACAACAAAAAATATTAGCATTTTAGAATTGATGCTTTAGTATGCTGTATAAACAAAGTAATAATAATACATAAGTAAAATGGCATGCCACTTTGTACTTTTATTATGTATTTGAACTAACAAAATAAAACTATCAGCTCTTAACTACATAATGCAAAAGTAACTTAGTCTGTCTGTTTGTCTGTCTGTAACGCTTTCACGGCAAAACTTCTGAACCGATTGTAATGAAATTTGGTACACAGATGGTCTAGACCCTGAGATAAAACATAGGCTGCTTTTAACTGGAAAAGGGTTATAAAGGGGCGAAGGGGCGTCAAAGTTTATATGAAAGTCCACGTGGACGGAGGGCGGCAGCTAGTCACCCATAAAATAATTTTTAATCAAGGATAACGAGCAAATTTAGACTAACCATAATTTAAAGTATGGTCCTGACACATGCATAGTATTCGTTTTAATTTGTTTGCCTTTGGACGTGGACTTAAGAGGCTCTATAAGGTAAAAGCTAACAACTATATAAATAAGTTTTACCTTCGATTTATTGGTTAGTGTATTAAAGATTAAGAACATGTCAAGGCCTTTTTTATTGAGTACTTTTCATTGTGTATGTAACAAGTTACACCTCACAAAAACGTGTATTACGAAATAGTTATAAAATCTATGTAACATCAAATACATCGTGTTTTTATTAAAAATACGTCTCCTTTTTATTTCCATCAGAATTGTATATTTAATAACCAAGTATTCACTCTTGAATTTAAGGCAATAAGTTGATTTAAGATAAGTATAAGAATTACTAAAAATTAATATTTTAGCATAGTGCGTAGCGAATTTCAAATTGTTTTTATTGAACTGAAGAATCTGTTTATAAGGTCTACAAAGTTTTTATAGCCGTCTAATCTAGTCCGTATAATAAAACATATTTTCCGTGAGAACAAGGCTCAAGTGTGTTTTATTAAATATAATGTTTTAAACAGAATTTCCTGTGGTTGTAAGGAAGTCCGATTTTACGATAATCTATTACGTTCAGAACTTAAAATCTAATCTTCACGTCAATCTAGAGCAAAATTTATAATTATGGATATTCATTCATATAAGTATACGTAATTAAAAATCTATCAATTTCTGTAAAATATTCACAAAAATATAAATTAAAGTCACTTTCCATTGTCTGCCTATTATATTATACATACAATGAATTCGATGCATTTTTTTGTAATTGATAGAATATTTCATAGTCCATAGAATAATATTACAATACATTAGAAGTAAAAAAAAATAAATGATAGGATGCGATTGGCGTCTATTTAAAATGTGTCAAAACACTATTTTTATTGAAACATTATTTTACCTACATATGAATAAGTAAATGAACAATTGAAAGTTAATTAACAAAGCCTGGGATGCGAGTATCTATCTTAACATCAAAACTCTTGACATGCTTCAAGATCTAGAATGCGATACATTTGTTGAAAGTGAAATTCTCGTACTAAGAACTAACTATATTCACCACACAGATACAACATTTGCAGCGTTTTAATAATATGTAAAATCTTATTATTCTCATTTATTTTATTTAATGCTATAATGCTCTCGTAGCCTAGTAAGTAAAAGTGTTAATCAAACAAATGAAAGGAAAATAAATCATTTTAAAACTCGCATTACATATGGAAATTAGATTTAACAAAAACACAAAAAATAATATTTGCTCGCAATTACCTCTTAATCCATATTAAATCCTATAGAAGCAAGATACTCAGACTAAATATCAAACAATCATATTATCTTTCTCGATAACATTTCTAGATACAGGTGCTTGAACGAATTGGACACCTTTCACGAACCTGTTTCACCACTTTCGCTCCATCCACTGAATCAGGTCACTTCAATCGAAATCGGGATTTCTTCCAATTACATTCTCATTCAATTGCTACTAATAGTCGTCATAAGGGCAATTTAAAAACAGTTTCATACGGCTATAGAAAAATATCGTTGCCTTCCAAAAATAAAAGTTAAAATGAAATAGTTTATAATACATATTATATGCATTTAAGCCGCAAATGATATATTACAGTTTACCATACACCATAATTAAAACTTACATAACCTGCATAACATATAACAAAAGCTCTAATAACGAGTTAGCAAGCGTGCACTGTGGCCTGCGAGCTTCTAATAATTTTTCTACGATTACAAAGTTTGAGCCGATCATTAACCTTCTTAATACTGTTGAGTCATCGTGAACGTACACTCGATAAGGAAGCATAATGATCAGCAGAAAATTAAAGGTAAAAGTAATATCAACATATTAAATATAAACGTAAAACATTTTATAAAATAACCGATCTTATATATAAAAATGAATCGCAAAATATGTTGGTAAGTGCATAACTCGATAACAGCTGAACCGATTTACATTTTTTTAATAATTCTGGATGTACGAGGAATGGATGGTTTTTAAGGAATAAAAGGAGGTCTAGGTTATACGGTTTCGGGTAGGATTAGTACAGCGTGAACGGACTCGCGTTGGGCCTGCTAGTAAGAAATATAAACAATTTTTTGTATGTTAGTTAAATAATAATATTTAAAATCTGTTTTAACAAGGTAGCGTTAATAAATTTTAATCATCATATGACAAACATTTAGTATAACTTAATTTAAACGTCCAACCATATAATTTTATTACAACTTTATAACCCATTAGAATCGGCATTATGTAATACAATTAGTTTCTATTGAAGGTTAAATATTTGGACTTTCACATGTTAAACGCAATCAATACTAATGCTGACTATGTGTTAAAGAAAAAACAATATTAATTGGATTTATGTAACGGTTGAGTCTAGAAGGAATGTGCGTAACAGCGTACACCGACGCGTTGAAGTCTTTCACTTAACTCTACGTGCATAGAGGAATTCGGTTTACGCAATCTATTGTTAAACAATTAGTTCTTTATTTATTCTATAGCAAAATAAAAAAACAATGCATTTAAATTTCGTTTTCGAGATCTTGTAATAAATAGAGAGAAGGATAAAGGTCAATGATCGCGATACAAAAAATACAACGGGGAATGTTTGGGAAAAGAAAGTAGAAATTTCTTGTTTTATAAAATACGGAATGTATCAAGGACATACATTATAGAGTACACTTAAATTAAGTTTTTTATTTTATAGTTGCATCTAAATAACACACTATCACAATAGGAATTACTATAAGAAATGTATATATTAATTTATATATAATATGTTACTCTATAGCGTAATTTTATTACATTTATTACACATCACTCGAGAATTTAAATAGCATTAAAAAATTATAGTTTTAAATGCTTTAGTCGTTCAATCTTGTGTGACCTTAAAACGAAAAGTAGGTTAACCAGTAGTCAAAGAAGGCCAGACACAGCTTCGTTTGTAAACATTTAATAATAATTCAATTGATACTTGAAACAACCTTATGACATAATATCATTTTAATGTAATATGTTGTTAACATTTCGGATTGAGTTTAGTCTTTGCAATGGAGACTACGGCCTGTAGAGTGAAGCAAGATTTTGTGCGCCTAAAAGTTTTATATACTTCGAAATTCCAACATGAGGCAGGAGCCAAAAACTCTATAAAAATAAAAACGATTCTATTTAAAAACCACCAAGGAATAAGTACCTACGTACCTACAATCTGCTGTTTGAACCGCCTTGTTTCCGTTCCAGATAATGCTGGGTCAAAAAGTACTCTATGTGTTAATCAAGGTGCTTGTTTTCTTTCTATCTACTCTCATTATAAACATAATCCTAATTCATTCTGTGAATTTTCCATGAAAGAGTTAGAAGGACCCTGAAATCTACACCAAGTGTTGTATTTTTATTGTAAGTATTACAAGTATTGCCTAAAAGTGACCTACTTACTGAATTCAGTTGTTTAGATGTGGCTGCTTATATTTACAAGCTTCTTGCATTTATATTTGTGATACCTAAATAACGTTATCATCAATTAAACAAAATGCGCCTCAATTCTATTAAAAGTTTAAAACTATCGGTTAACGGATCACTTAACAAATGAGAAATCGCAGCGGAAGCCTCGAAGGGCTTTATTACTTCGAATTGCATTTACATTCTAGGTTTATGTGTGGTCAGTATTAGTGGAACAGGCAATGGCCATTGCGAATGTGGTGTACAGTTTCTTGACCTCAACGTGAAATGCGTTTTTCAAGTATTTATTGAGAATTTCCAACAGTAAGCAGTAAAATGGTGTTGAATAGAAAGCTATGTTAGCATTGTTGAGGTAAAATATTCAGTTCAGTAAGAAAGTAAATATAAATATATGTTGTGTGTATATTTAAATTAAGCTTAACTGCGCATTGAAGCAAAAATCTTTTGATTTAACCGTCATACTGTACAATTTTAAAAGTATATGGCTTTAAGATAGTAATCACTATTGCCTACCGAATTTCTGTTTTAAGTAGCATTGCAATCTACAATCAATCGTATAATTAATGCAATAAAAACCGGCGAACAATCGAAGCGAACTATCATTACTGAGTACTGACCTATCGCATAACCGCGGTTTTCCTATTATTGCATTATATTAGACTACAAACATTGCATCATGTAGGAAATACTTCCGCAATGCATAATAATAATAAGATCATAATATATAAGTGGTATTATCGGAATTACATATTTTGATTTAGCTACTTGCGATTACATATTGAGATTACCAATCTAGTCGCATCGACTTCACTCACTTGAATTTATTACAAGTTTTTAACAATATTTAAATGAAAGCTAGTCTACCACACTATACCATCCACCTATAGATAACCGGAGTCAAGTAATGGCATTTTATCTGACGTGTCATGACGTTTCGTGGGGCCACCAGAGACCGTGCACCAGAGGCCGATTTTCGCCGTCCCTTATATTCTACTTCCTTATGTCATCCTTGCTTCCTTCATCATTTTTCGCTATTTTTAAAGTCAGCAGCGCAGCGGGCCTGTGACTATTGGATGATTTTTCTGCGGTGGGCTCAGTTGACTACCATCAAGAAAAATAACTACACGTTCCAAAATACAATTTTTTAAAAAAAAAGCGCAAAAATAATTATCTATAGCTGAATCCTCTCAAACACTCTTCAAAGTGAAAGTAAATATAATTTTATATCAGCTGTTGCTGTTCATTGCCACTTTCGAAATAATTAATTTATTCAGACGCCGTCGATATCGCTTTGCATTGATATGATTTTCCATTGTCTTGACCTTCCGTGACCCTTTTGTGAATTTATAATTACGATGCATCGTTTTTTCTGACTTTAAGTTGTTCATCTATGATTCCCTAATATAGTAAATTAAAATCTCTTATCCAGTTCAAGGTATATTCAGCCTATAAAAGCTGCAAAAGATCAATAATATAATCATAAATATGATTTTTGAATCGGAGAGTAGAAAGTGATCAAATTTGTAAAAGTTAAATTTATATATCTGAATATGTATAATATTCCCAACGAACCCCGTACTTTTGTTAATTAGTACTTTCTTCATAAATAACAGACTTCCTCAGTTGCGTAGGCTTTATAATCACTGTCGGTTACTATTAATTATTCGGTTGGTGACTATCCTTAACAAAACACAGTATGCTTATTTCTCATTACCATCGAATAAAAATCCAAAGCAAATACAATAATTGTATTTATTTTATTATAATTTTGCCCCACAATTATTGTGGGGCCAAGTGACAAAATATTTTTTTTTTAATAAAATATTTTTTAAATTGAAGAAGAAGAGATATTTTTTAAATAAGAGAAAATATTTCGAGAGTATTTAAGCATGTAACTATTTTGTTCAGAGAAAGTTTAAAAAACTACAAAGATACATACATATTACATACAATGTTGACTAATACTTTTCAAAACCATACTTAAGTTCTAAAAAGCGTTGCAAATTCTAACAACTTGAACTAATGCTAGAAAATGCAGACAACAGTTTCTTAGTGCCGTTATCTCAATAGATGTCAATAGATAATTGTCTTAAAGAAAACGCTTTCTACGTACCTAGCGTACAAGCTAGGAAATATAGACATCTTTTCTGATTAAAATAAAGTCAATCCTAGCAGTACATTTATTTGAATATTTCTAACTTGCCTTAACGAACAAAACATATATTAACTTTTAAACCATGACAATAATATATTTTGTTCTATTATATTTTTCTTTTTCCACATCTTTTCATAGTTTCAGAATTTTAGAAAGTCGTAATATTTAATTTCTACGTTTGACATGTTCAAAAGTAGGTAATCTTTGTCGTCAATCAAGATTTTAATGTACGTAATTATACTTTCAAAAATATTCATAGAGATTAAATAGACTATGCAAAACTCTCAATATTTTTTAAACAAATGAATTGCTAATTTTAATTTTCATGTAAAGAGGTTGTAGTAAAACGCGTTTCAATTATGATAAATTAAGGTAAAAAAATCTTTAAAAACAAGCTTTTATTTAAATGCGCTAAAAAGAAAAAAATAAACTTTTACACTATAACTTTACTGTCAACTTATAACATTTCAAATTCAACATATTTGACACAATTTATATGTTTTAAAAGCTTGTCGCGAGATTTAAGTACCTACTCGTAATTTTAAAAGCAAGTTTTAAAATACCTGCCTATTAAAAATTTTAAACTAAGAAAGTAAATACGAGTACTTAAATCTCGCGACAAGCTTTTAAAACATATAAATTGTGTTAAAGATTTTTTTACCTTAATTTATTTTATACTTTTTAGTTTTCACCTTGTAAGTTCCTAAGTCTGTTCATCTCATTCAACGCATCATTATTGCAAGGTCGTTTGCCAGTTACCATCTAGTGGTTACCATCTAGCTCCAAAGTACTCATCTAGGCGAATCAAACGAGCCCAAACTCGATGGGGTTGTGTCGTTTAAGTACTGAGTTCCTTTGGCTGTCGTCCGGCTCCATCATCAGACCCTGGTTACCATCTAGCATCTAAGTACTCATCTAGGCGAATCAAACGAGCCCAAACTCGATTTGGTTGTGTCGTTTAAGTACTGAGTTCCTTTGGCTGTCTTCCGGCTCCATCATCAGACCTTGGTTACTATCTAGCACCAAAGTACTCATCTAGTCGAATGAAATGAGCCCAAACTCGATGTGGTTATGTTATTTAATTACTGAGTTGCTATGGCTATCTTCCGACTTCATCATCAGATCAGCTCCATGTCATAATAATATTGCATTGTCATCGGATATACACGTGCATGCAAAATTTCAGCTCAATCGGTTGAGGGCAAGTGCCTTAAAATTGAGTTATAAAATTCCACCCGAACACACAAACATACATACATACATACATACATTGCAAGTTAAATAAAAGCTTGTAAAAATATAAAATTAATTGGAATATTAAGGCATAAAATCTTGTATTTATATTGCTAAAGTAAAATTATAGGAATATGCAATAAGTGTCAACTTATTATTATTAACGTTATGTATGCCAAAGCGGAAATTCCTGATTTTCGTATTATCGTGTTTAGATGTGTTGGCCATGCTCTATTTACTCATAACTTGTCGGTTGTATAATAGGCAAATATAGATCGCAGTTGATAAACAAATGGCAGTCGTTTAATATTATTTTTAATTAATGTTAATGGCATTTGTCATACAATTTATTTTATTAAATTAATGTGTTCATGATATATATTACATAAGTTTCTTCTGAAATCAGTAATTTTGCGTTTTCATTATTATCTAGGGATAATAATCACAAACGCAAGCTTATGGTAACTTAAAAGACTTTTCTAACTATGCACTAACTCAAATAGTTAGGCAAGATTGTAATTTTAGTTTTTTTCTTAACTTATTATATAATGAAAATCTTGTTTCAGATAAAGTATGCGGCGTCTGTACCTCACTGACAGGCATCTTCGTGTAATGCTGTGGTGCATTCTCTTAGGTCTACAGCCGGCTTTTGGAGGAATATTAGATCCTTTCAACTGGGCTCGTTCTGATCGTATAGAAGTCAACATACCGTGGCTCCCATGTAAGTTATATTTCTTTAAGTATAGATTACAATGTATGAAAACAATCTTTGTCATACAAATATCACGCTCCGTTGTAATCTTTTATTATTTATAGCTTCACTAGAGTAGCTTTAGTATTTTAATAAACAAATGTTAAACAAGAAGCAGACGCAAAAGCGAGATATTAAATTATTTTATAGGTATTAAGAATTTACCTACAGAAGATATTTTACGATGTCATTTAAAAATGATTTATGGACGTCTTCTTATTATAATGCAAAATTACATAATGTTGTTTATTGAAAGAAATAACCGAGGAATACTTTTAAGTGGAATAACATTTACGGAGCGATTTGAGTTTCTTGACATGAGACTTTTTATTATTTACTTTAAATAAAATATTTATATCTTTACTGTTGCAGTTGAAAATGAAACGAGATGCTACGATGAACTAGGCTGTCTAAATATCACTCGTAGCTGGTACCACCTCATCCACCGACCTTTCAACGTTTTTCCTCTACCAAGAGTAGTGATTAATACAAGGTACGTTGGTATTTAATCATCTCTGAGATTTTTTCTTTAAACACGTTGACCATACTTGTAGATTCACCTCTTTACGTATCTTCTAGGAACCAAACAATGTCTCCAAGTCTACCTCTAAGGATTTTAAAATCAATTCCTCGGCGAATAATAAACTTGAAATCTTCATAATTAATATTTGGTGCAAATTTTAGGTTCATATTGTACACAAAGAAAAACCCCACAGATGGACAACTATTAAATGTGAACGTGAACAAAACCATAATAAAGTCAAACTTCAGTCCTCGTCGTCTCACTAAGATGATCATACATGGCTTCATAGACACGCCGTTATCAAACTGGGTACCTATTGAATATAATTTGATAATTAATTTGTTATTTTATTTTATTCGTTCTTATGTAATTCGTAAAAAGGTAAAAATAGTCCATGTAGAATTCTTAAGAAAACAAATTATATACATCACAATTGTTTTTAACAACAAATACCTCGGTTGAGTTTCCAGCCATATGAAAAACTTGGATAAAACTTAAATACAGTTCTTTTAGGTCAGTGAGATGAAGGATGAATTAGTAAAGGCTGGTGATTTTAACGTGGTGATAGTGGACTGGGCGGGCGGTAGCCTGCCACTGTATACTCAAGCTACAGCCAACACCCGTCTAGTGGGCCTAGAGGTGGCACACTTTGTCAATACTCTTCAGGTATACTTAAACACTTTAAAATTAAGACTCATTCGCTACACATTCGTTCCAATAGTTTTTTTTTTTAATTTTTGTCCAAACCCTTTCTCTTAATATGGTGTATGTTACGATTGCTTTCGCGTTACAGAAGGAACATGGTCTTAATCCTCTTGACGTGCATATAATTGGGCACTCCCTAGGCGCCCATACAGCTGGTTACGCAGGTGAAAGAATACAGGTATTTGGAATAGAAAATCTGTTTAACAAATATAACATACGTATTAATCCCACGTTTTGAATAAATTTATCAAATTATCCTTGATTTAGTATCTTTTTTATTAGGACTTGGGAAGAATTACAGGACTCGATCCTGCTGAACCTTATTTTCAAGGAATGCCTACAAATGTGCGTTTGGATCCAACAGACGCACAACTGGTTGATGTTATACACACAGATGGAAAAAGCATCTTCCTTCTAGGTGAGCATTTCATACAACGATAAAAAATCACTATTCTACGTACTATGTCCATATGCTTTTTAACCTGCACTATATAATACTCATACAAATTCATCATTTAGTTATGTAACGTGAATAATATTTTCGAAAAGCTTCCTTGCTTATTTCCACTAATATATTAACATATCTATTTATGTATATTATTTGTAAATATCCGCGCTTGACAGCTTTTAGGTCACGATTCATTGTATATATTTGTATCTATATATTTATTATGATATATTATTTATTTATTGCTCCCATTAATCATTCGACGTGTTTATTCCACGCGTGCGACAGATTTTGTGTTTATGGCAGGATATGGGATGTCGCAACCAGTAGGACATTTGGACTTCTATCCAAATAATGGAAAAGAACAGCCCGGTTGTGATATAACCGAAGGACCGCTCATACCACTTACCTTGGTCAAACAAGGTCTGGAAGAAGCTTCAAGAGTTCTTGTAGCTTGCAATCATGTCCGAGCGATAAAGCTTTTTACAGAATCAATTAATGGAAAATGCCCGTATATAGGTTAGTAACTGACAGATATTTAGATAATAAGGGATTGAATTAAAGTCAATCGTTCTCATGATCTTTTATTGTAGGTCACCAGTGTCCTTCCTATCAACATTTTCTTGATGGGAAATGCTTTCATTGTGGTCACGGATGCGCAATAATGGGGTAAGTAAGTTACGTCAATATAGGAGTATTTTTTTCATAATGTTTATTTAGGTTTTATTTTTCACGTACCTATAAATTATTAAAATCGGTTCACTAAAGAATTTATTTATAACATAACTTTTATATAGATTCCACGCAGATAGTTCACCTGGATTAATTACAAACAAAAACAATCAAACGGAAAATGAAGTGTACCCTTCAGAAGAACAAGAAACTATCGGTGCTAAATATTTTCTTAACACCGGCAAAGAACTTCCATACTGTCGTAAGAAACATTTTGATTAGACTTATTATCCTCCTTAAGCTTTAAATAGCATTGTTTCTGATCCATCAACTTTACTACATAGTTATTACATTACCTTTATTATGAATTATTAAGTATATTTATTTAAATGATATTTTTTTCTTAAGTAAATAAACTCTGGTAGTTATGTATTTCGTTTTTCTTAAATATCTTCCCAACTTTGATGAATAGTGTAGTATAAGATATGTCAAAATCGCTATTTT
Organism: Eurema hecabe; assembly: GCA_026213755.1. NCBI lineage: Eukaryota > Metazoa > Arthropoda > Insecta > Lepidoptera > Pieridae > Terias > Terias hecabe. The sequence goes on from JADANM010006178.1 coordinate 4,661,419, forward strand.
GTTATCTTTTCAGAGCGTCACTATAAGATCTCAATCCATCTCGCAAACCCTAAAGGTGCTGAATCATGGGTTCAAGGATTTCTTAAAGTAACTTTGCTATCAGATAAAGGCGTTATACGAGGAATGGATTTAACTCCTAGCAATTACGTCAAGTAAGTTTTTATAGATAGAAATATGTACGAGTAATCGCGAGACTTAAAATTTACATAAATATCGATTTCATTTATTACAGATTGGAACATGGAACTTCGTATACAGTTGTTGTGACTCATCCTATGGACATGGGTGGAAAAGTTAAAAAAGTAAATGCGTTTGAGTATCTCTTGAATAATTAGATTTTCTACAAATAGAATTATCACGTTTCTGGCTCTTTTTTTAGGTAGAGCTGTCGTGGGAGTACGATATGAATGTACTGGAGCCACGATCTCTTTGCATTTTGTGGTGTAATGATCGCCTGTATGTAAAGTCCGTCATTGTTGACCAAATGGAACTTCCCAGCAGAGGGTAATTTATTTTCAATAGATCCTAATTTTGTTAATTTACTCATTTATTAATGTTATATTTCTTATGGTACAGAAAGCGCAATGTTGATTTCACAAGCAAACTGTGTACCCCAAAACGAGAATTCGCTGAGATTCCCAACAGAGGGTCAGCAAGTTTCTATGACAATTGCGGCAGGTAGCACCGGTGCCATACAAGTCAACAAAAATAGGAAAAAGCTTTAAGAAACTGAAGTAATGAGTGTGATAAAGATTCGAAGAAATGACTGTTTTTGTGTAAAATGCTGTGCGTGGACTCATATTTCTAAATTATACATAATAATGTAAGGCATGTAAATATGATGTGTGTGTTTTTTCAACTTATTCTTATATTATTTAATAAAAATTGTTTAAAAAGTGTCATGTCTCTAATAGGTAAAAATAGATTTTTAACGCATTCCGTTAATATATACAATATGGATAAGTTTTGGACAACTTTTTTGTCAATAAAAAATGTGACTATATAATTATGTCGCAGGCGGATTGTATAATCCGCTGTATTACATTATGGCTAGCCGTTTTACGAAACAGGGCCGTTTTGCAAAGCGGTGGTTCAACGTTTAGCCGTATTGTCTTGCGTAGTTTTTGTATCATTATAAAAAGAACTTGATTACTTGAGCTTTATTTTTATTAAATTATGTTAGGTTAGTTTTGTATCATTATAAAAAAAAACTTAAATACTCAGCTTCATCTTTATTAAAGATGAGTAAATAGGTTTTTTTATAATGATAAATAACTAACCTAACCTAACCTAATATATTAAAAAACTAACATATGGCGACGAATACGTTTAGGCGGTTTTTTACTTATCCGCATCCAATACGGCTAATCGTTGAACCGACGCTTTGTAAAACGGCCCTGTTTTGTAAAACGGCTAGCCGTAATGTAATACAGCAGATTATACAATCCGCCAGCGACAATTATATTATGAGCTTTCAAATGTATACTTAAACGATCTTGATTGAATTTGAAAATATAAGCGCCCTTACTTTGTATATACTGATGTAAATATCGAGTGTAAGAAATATATTACTGTTATTAAATACATAGTTGGTTACCTTTTATTGAAATCATTCATTTCAACTTTAAAAAATATCTATTCGCTTTTAATGCTATATATTCTTCAAAAAGTTTTAAACTGTAATTTAATAAAAATAACTAAATAGCTAATTTGATTAAAAAAATATTTATCTCTAATTTATTTTTTTAAATGATTACCTACTGCTACGTACACTTTACTATCTATTTATTCGACACTGACAGAAAGCGTAGAATTGCCATATCAGAAAAAATATTTTAAAACTGTCAGTATGACAACCATGAATTTGACAATTGACAGAATGAAAATATAACCCTGCTTCATGCTTGTTTTTGGAATAAAGACATAAATGTTAAAGCTAAAAATTGTAAACATTACTATTTACATTCAATATAGAGAAAATAATAGCAATTACCGTTATATAAAAAATATTAAACAGTGAATTGCATAGTATTATTAATAAAATATAGGGAAAATTGCTTTAAATAAAACTGGTATATTTTACATAGTTATTTTATGTAAATACTTTATTTACTGGACAATGTCCTCCACATCTAAAATTATCTTAGGTTTATCCTGCATCGCGACTTCAGCAATAGTTGGCTATGTTCACATTAAACAACAATCAGACAGGTAACATCTTAAGGTTTAATTGCAAAAGGATACTACTACATCTATTATATAATTTTATTGGAAATTGGTAAAGGACGAGATTTTTTTTCTACTTTGTCATCTTATAATGCGCTGACGTCAACAATCAACTATCACTTTTAAAATACTCCAGGATTTATATATAAAATTCAAATAAAATAATAGAATATGGTTATTATAATATGATATTACCTCTGATTTATATTGTTAGTATTTTTAAATATTTTGGCAAGACTATGTACAGATTTTGTGCAATTTGCTATCTAGGAAATTGCAATAAGTATTCTGTAATGCACATAATCACAAACCTTATTTCTTGTTTTAGAGAAAAAATGCATGAAGGTGTTATAAGAGATACAGAGAGACAGCAAAGAAGAAAAATTGAAAATATTTACATACTTGAAAAACAAAATGAGTTAACAAAACAACTTAAAAGAGACTTAGGGTCATAAGAGAGTCCAGTGAATAATAAAAAATATAGATGAACTAAAAACTATTTATTCTTACATCATTAATAATAATATGTTGAAAATCTACTTTTTTCCTTTTAACCAAGCTTCTAACATTACATCTCTTAGATTCAAGTTTACGCCAGTTGGCTCTTTTTTATCAGTAGTATCTATGAAACCGTCAATGCGAAGTTTCTCCTTGGCAACTGCTGTAAGACATTCAAATGTTTTAGGTTCCCATGAAGCTAAATCTGATAAAGATTTTCTATCTAGCATAATATTGGAACGATCAAGGCCTTCTCTTAAAGAAAACGCCGTCAAATTATGCTGTTCACAGGCAGCTGTAATGCGTGTATCCCAAAGCTCTTGCATATCTCGTTTCTTTAGACGTCTAGCTTTTGTAGCGTACACTAAAGCTCGGTGAACATTTCGAACAGCCACTGAATATAAATTTCTTCGACGTCCGATGTAGTGCGCTGCTAATCTAAAGATCTTTCGTTTTCTCCAAAATTCATCCGGCCCTCGACATCTCACCAGATTCGTTACACTTAAAAATACCATTTCTAAACAGATATCTAGCTACTTTTTTATTAATGTGGTTTAAGGTAATAGCTTTAAATTGGAGTACATTCAAAATATTTTTCTACAAACTATTATCAATAACTAAATAACCTCAAATCGCTTGACAATTGACAACTGACAACTAGTTTTTGACATAGTCATTATAAAAGTTCAGACAGATTAAAAATGGGTCGATGTTTGGGTGTGGTATTGAAAGCAAGTCTTGCTGATTGCCATAACTAAACATTCACAAAATTGTGGTAATACAGCACTGCCATTTAACCAAGAAGAAGAGTATAAAATGACAAAATGTAAGAAGTATCCATTTTCTTTTTTAGGCGGTTTACGTTTAGAAGTATAGTACGCGTCACGAATCTTTAGCGCTGAACGAAACCTGCGCAGAAGTCCAGAATAAGGTATCGAGGTAGCGGCGCGTGAGCGTCGGGTGCGCGAGCGTTGATTGGTTGTCCCAGTCGTGTTGTCTCTCTCGCACCAATACGTTAATTACGAGCGCGATTCTTCCGGTGCGCAACTATTCTCGTCAATCGCTAAACATAAATGACGCGTACTATATATTAAAAATTTAATGATTCAGAAGACACACGGACACGACATGTTGCGGACCCCACGCTCCCATTTATTGTTACCTTTTAATTTTTTTGATTCGCGTAATTTACTTTCGAATAGGAATCGATGCATGATTAAAAAAAATACAAATAGTATTTAACTACATAGAATAAAAATAAGTAAGTATTTTACATTCACGTTACTAATGGTAATCTCTTGTACATCATGGCTCTTCGTCATCACTATCCTCTGGAACATATTGATATGACCCACTCGATGCATCGAAGTTTTCATTAACGCTCATTATATGGCTTACATTTATGTTTTTTCGATTTTTATTGCTGTCCCGTTTGCCGTATTTTCCATTTAAAATAATACCCCGAAGTACAAATACCTTAAAACCAGGTCATTGACATAAGTAATAAAATATTAAACATAATTATGGACTTTTGTTTGCTACTTCGAAAACATACCTCAAGAAGAATTACTGCAACAAATAGTACAAGATGAGCGTTCATTGAAATCATTATAATTCGATACATAAAATCTCCACAACCTTTCGTATTAATCGAATGAGTACCTAATTCCTTTAAATAACTGGATACACAAGATCCGCTTTTGCAGCAACTATGGAAAAAAAATCATTTAGAAATTAATAAACATGTATAATTTGTCTGCTATGAATTTAATATATTTAACTTTAAATAATAATATATACTTTGTTAACCCTTAAAAACACAATGCAATAAGTTATCCTCCTCAGATGTTTGCAATATTATCGTCATTAATTACAATATTCCTAGTAATAATTCGGAATCAATTATGATAACAATGTTTTGCTATTCTTCAAAACAAGCAGTGGGTATAATAATTTTTGACATAATTGAGGAGAAATAATTAATACGACACCAATATATTGTTTCCGTTTTATTAAATAATGTTACAACTTAGATTAACAGATAAAATTTTACTCTATTAGTGTGAGTGTTACAAAATTATATACTTAAAGACAGTGACGGTTTTAAGACTACCAGCGCTCTCCAACCAGTGGCGGATCCAGCTTTGGCGCCAGGGTGATGGTCATAGTCAAACACCCAACTTGGGTGTCGCGGGGGTTAGCACATAGTCGTGGTCAGAGATCAAGCTTTAGTGTCAGTGGGGAGTAGCGCATAGTTGTCGTAAATTAAAAATAGATATAAAAATAAATGCCCCCAACTGCAATTCAAATCCATACCATATAAGTAGACCTCAAACTATGAGCATAAGCTGCGCCCCCCAGCCTCGTGCGCCCCTTTTTTTCCGGCGCCCTACCCTAAAACCGGCACTGCTTATAGAGTACATAACGACACTGGAACCTTATTTAAACTTATACCTTAATGGAACACTATCCACTTCGTTGATATTTTTGCCAACAAGACCTTTAGTATCAGATGAATCCAACTCATATTCGCCAACTTTATCGTGCCAGTCTTCAGTGTACCAGTCCTTATAGGAAAGTAACTATCCATACACGTTATTGGTAAGTTCCCTCGACAAAATTATGTACAAATTATATAAAAAAATCAGTAATTAAGGCCCTTACCCCGCAACATTTTAAATTCCACTGAAGATTATCAACAATTTTCTTGTACTTTGGAACATTTTTGTAATTCTTCATGCAATTCGCAATGAACTCCTTTGTAGTTTCTTTGCACAAATAAACTCTATGTATGCATACAAATGCTCCAACAGCGTTTATGACTATAATACAAGCAATGCAAAGCCACAAAGGACAACACACAACTTTGGCTTTATGGCTGAAAAATATCACAAAAGTACGAAAATAATATAGCTATTTACTCCGCCTCTATATTGACCATAAAATTAAATATGAAAAAATTTTAAAGAAAGGCTCTTACTCAATTTTCTTTCCTGTAGCAACGGAATTCAATATATACAACGTTGTCGGCATTATAAGGATCCCAGAAAGAAGAACAAGCGCATTAACAAAATCAGTACCGGTGAAAAAAAGCATGTCACTTACGCCTAAAATAAATAAAATGTTCGTAAAGAAATCGTTTTTGTGTTGCTTTAAGCTTCAGTTCTTAGACTTGAACATCAGTTTAAGCTGCAATTGTAGTAATTTATAGCGATTTAAAATGCGTACATAAAAATAGGAGTAAAGACCATATAATAGAGAAAACTGATAAGGCCCATAAAAAACAAGATGCCCATACTACAAATGGGTGATTCGGTCCGTTCCACTCCATAAAAGTATGCCGCCAAATAGTTTACAAACACGCTATTTCACTATAGATAAAAAATCTATTTCAAGTTTCAAATATATGTCCAAGCGAATGAGACAATGTCAAACGTAAGTATGCACTATGCTATGATAAAAGATATATTCTATAAGAATGAGGTGGTATAGTTGTAGAAAATATTCCTAGTACAAGTATTACTATTAAATTTTTGTGTTAGTGGAATTTGGTAGTGGAGTATTTTGTTAAATATTCCTCTGCTTGGCTTTCTAAAGTAGAAAATAGTATTGGAAAATATTCTTAATAACTTTTAATTAATTAAAAAAATGATAACGTTTATCAATAACCCTTGCGTCAGGAATTAAGAGAAACATGGCCCATGTTTCTCTTCCGAAGTTATTACTTCCTAATGACTGGAACCTATGAACGTTCACTGGCGCCAAAATTTTGATACCGCATTCATTTAAACTGTGGCAGTGATTAAGACACAACGATGAAACATACAAACATTGCATAAATACTCTCTCAGACTGCCAAAATATACATTTCTTACTTTACATAGTTGCAAATAGCGTTATATTGAGAACTAGCTGCGCCCCGCGGTTTTAACCGCATTTATGCATGAATTATACTTATAAACCTTCCTTAAGTATCACTCTATCTATTAAAAAAAAACTGCATCAAAATCCGTTGAGTATTTTTAAAGATCTAAGCATACATATGAACAGACAGACGGCGAATAGCGACTTTGTTTTATACTATGTAATGATTAAGCTGCAGAGGTGGTGACTGGCTGTCATGTAAACGGTCTCTACTTCCCCAATAATATGCTAATTAGGGCATATTACAAAATTAAATTAATGTGTTTGCTGAGAAATGAAGTCCATACTTTTTCAAAGCCAAACTATTGAAATAAAACATTCTTGACGTAACAGGTTTATATTTCCTTATAAAAATAGCTATATAAACAATTATAAATGATAAAGAAATCCAATACAAACATTGATTTCTGTAAATGGCAGTATAAACACCCTGTATAAGAAATATTGCGTACAAAAATATATTTAAAGTATAGATGTATAACATTTCTCTTATGTTTAGATTACATATTATACTTATTCAGAATCTTGCGTTATGTCTCCCATTTTCTTAAGGTTAGCCGACACCTGAAATTTGCACCCAACACTATCAATAATGTCCCGTACGGTAACACCATCAGCTAATTCGGTAAGAGTAAGTCCTTTTTCTTTATCTACCTCCATCACACACTGAAAACAAAAAAAAACCAAATTACTTATTTAGGGCCCAGAAAAAAAAAAATGTCTTGAAAATGATAACAGAATAGTAATTTAAATTTGAAATACCTATAACATGAAAAAAAATCTTAATTTATATTATACCTTTTCAGTGATAATCAAATCCACGCAATGCTTTCCAGTGAGTGGTAGAGTACATTCAGGTACTATTTTATGGCCGCCATTTTTTGCAGAATGTTCCATAGTCACCACAACTTTAGTTCCAGGCGAGGATACGAGATCCATGGCTCCTCCCATTCCTTTCACCATTTTACCCTAATTTTAGTACGAAAAAACAGTTATAAACTGTTAAAAACACATATTAACAACAATTATTCAAGAATGAAGGTACGGTGAATTTTCGAAAAAACACATTTTATTATTTCACAAAGAACTACACTCACAGGTATCATCCAGTTAGCCAGATCTCCATATTGAGAGACTTGCATAGCACCAAGCATAGTCAGATCGATGTGACCTCCACGAATCATTGCAAAACTGTCATCCGAAGAAAAATATGATGATCCTAGGTGTAAAAATTAGTATTAATTTTATTCCATATAGAAAGCTCTTAAGAATATACTAAAAACATTTAAAAACAAACAATTGGTATTTGTTTTACTACCGTATGAATAAATAAGAAATAATAAAAAAACTATATACTTACCTATGTAATTACTGAAAGTATGTGACATATGAAATTATTTTAAAAATTGTCTCAGTAAATAAAGAGTTACAACGGAGACACTCATATACATATACTGCCAATATTATAAACTATATATAAAGAGAACACATTTACATTATATAAAACAATTTATCCACAAACCTGGAAGTGATGTCACAGTCTCCTTCCCGGCATTAATAAGATCAGCATCTACTTGTTCTTCTGTAGGATAGGGACCAAGACCCAGAATTCCATTTTCTGATTGTAACATTACATTAATGTGGCTCGGGATGAAACTACTAGCCAACATAGGCATACCTGAAACAGGTCATTAAAACATTGTTTTGTAAATGGAACATTTTGCTTGATTAGTGATAATTCATTTTTTCGGATTAAAATACAAGGAACATAAATAACATTAGTAATTTTAATAATTAACCAATTCCAAGATTTGCATGCATTCCATCTTTAAATTCCAGTGCAGCCCTCTTTATAATTCTTTCTCTTACTAAATCGGAGGCTTTCTTCTCTGTATTCTTTTTTGGCTTTGCAACAGTTCTTCTTTCTATTCTTTTTTCGAATTTTTCTCCAACTATAATTCTATGCACATATACTGATGGTATATGAACTAAATCTGGTTCAATTTCATCAACCATCTCCTCTACTTCGACAATTGTTACTTTAGCCGCTTTGCACATAGTAGGGTTCAAATTTCGAGCTGTTTTTCTAAACAACAAATTGCCAAATCTATCTGCTTTCCATGCTTTGACTAAAGCAAAATCTCCCGTTATAGCTTCCTCCATTATGTAATTGATCCCATTGAATTGTTGTGCAAGACGAGGTGAGCTTGGTATTTCAATCTAAAACAATTACATCAATAACTCCATAGATTTACTACAAAATTACTTAATTGTGAAAAGCAAGAATTTTATGTACTTTTTATTAGAAAAATTTTACAACTTGTCAATATTTGTATTTATACATTTAGCAACATATTTACCTTTCCATCCTTATTATATTTAATAGGTGACCCTCCTTCATGAATGAGTGTTCCGTAACCAGTTGGTGTGAAGAATGCTGGTATTCCTGCACCTCCAGCCCTAATCCTTTCCGCTAAAGTCCCTTGTGGGGTAAGTTCAACCTAAAATATGTATATACAGTTACAGTGAAATGCATGCTACCAATCAAATTTAAGGTATATATTTAACTTACTTCTAAATCTCCACTTAAAAACTGTCTTTCAAATTCAGCATTTTCACCAACATAAGATGAGATCATCCGTTTTACTTGTTTACTTTTCAGTAAAACACCTAATCCAAAATCATCAACTCCTATAAGGAAAAGAATTAAGAGCAAATAAATTATTATGACAAATTATTTTCTTTTATGATACTGATATAATGAGTTTGTGTAATGATTGTATGATTCTACAATCTATATTGTGGGTCTTAAATAAATATATAACTGTACATGTACAGTATCTTACCAGCATTATTTGAGACAACTGTAAGTCCAGAAACTTTTTTGTTATTCAAAGCTTTAATGAGGTTTTCAGGAATACCGCACAAGCCAAATCCACCAACAAGCAACTTGGAACCATCTTTAATATCATGTATTGCTTCATTTACATCTTTAAATATTTTACTATTAGCTGATGTACTATATGCTGAGCAACATAATATCTACAATTAAAATTCTCATTAACCTAGAATGCCTCACTTATATGCTTAAAAAATAACTTGTACCAGATTTTCTTAAAATTAACCCTTTAAACATAAATAACCTTTATGAGTTAAATATACCGATTTATCTTATTTTAAAATATAATAAGATAAATCATTTTATTCTCTATAAGATTGTATAATAAAAATATATGTTTTATGATAATTTATCTAATCAATAATAATAAACAGAAAAGAAGATATGTTATACGAAACTAATTGTTACCTTGGTAAATTTATAAGAGTAAGGTCCTGATAATTTTGGTTTTAATATAAATATCGTCCTGTACAGACCAGACATTTTGATGAAATAATCACAAAAGCACAATCAAATGAGCAATTTGTATATTGCGATAAAGTGAGATAAGAAATTTAAAATAATGTTTATTATAAGATCAACACGACACAGCAAGGTCAACTAGTTCGTTAAACGTAGAGCAGTTGATAGTGTGGTGGTGAATTACATTTACGCACCGGCTAATAAAATTTACATAAATCGCTATTTTAATAAATTCAAAATCCCCGTACCTACTCCCTAAGTCATTCTAAATGTGATGAAATAGGTATACCGTAAACCGTATACATATTTAAACTCGTGAAGGTAGTACTGATATTTATAATACATTTAACTACATGATTTTATCTTTATGTAAACATAAGAGTGCTAAATGCTGATGAAAAATAATGTGAAAGTGAAACATTCCATATAACATTTTAGTTTTATATTTAAATGTTCTATTTATATAATTATAAATGTGTTATGACTTTGACAATGACATTAAAATGATATAAAGTTTTCGATTTTGACAGTTGTAAATTGTAATGTCTTGACAATTGACATTTGACAATTTTTTTTCTTACATTCTATTGAACACACTACTAGGTGGTTCGCATATGAATATTCTTCATCTTTGAGGCAGTCGGATTGTCTGCTGTATTACATAACGGCTAGCTGGTTCCAAAAACAGGGCCGATTTGTAATGCGGCAATTTGAAGTACGTGCGTTATGTAATATAACCGATTATACAATCCGACTACGACATTCCGTAACCCTTTCAGCAAGTGCTCGTCACTTGAAAGTTATGATTTTAAAAATTATTTTATTACCTTCCATGCGGAGCATTGGATATTCCCCGGATCAATGAATCGGTTTCCTCCATTAAGTCTTATGTCAAATCTTCATTTTCAGCGAATCGCTTTCGCGAAAACGCTCATGTATTATAACCAGTGGCGGCGTAAGGCATGGGCGACGTGGGCCACCGCCTACGGCCTCGCGGTACAAGGGGCCTCGCGCCTCAAAAAATTTAAAGCAATGCATAAAACTTTTAAATTAAATGTATACTAGATAGAGATGACATTAAATATAAATTCTTCATAGCTAGATTTTTTTTATGTTAGCAAAAACCATACACAAAATTAAGCATCAGTGCGGTTTTAAGTGACAAACATTATTTTTTGGCTCCATTAGCCATATAAAAATAATCACTGAATCAAGAAATCAAATTAACATGATATTTTACCGATGCATACATCATCGACCCCTATCGTGGTACCTTATACACACAAGATGATAAAATTATGTCCTGACTGCTGTACTGATCGCATAAATATAATTGTTTTTTTGGACTGGAAGCATCTTTTGAAAGCCGATATTTAATTTATTGGTATTGTCATTTCCACCTCATTTACAATAAAACCGGAGCAAATGAACAGGCGTGAAATTCTGTCCATCCGGCATCCAGTGCCAATAATAACAATAAATATTATAAAAATGATTCAGAGAATTTTAACTTCTAAAAAACACTCCTCTATACATAATGTACGTAATTAATGTAAAAACAAAGAGACATAAATGACAAGTGAGCGATAGAGAAGGATTATATGAACACTTACATAATAAAATTAATCATAATAAAATTAATATAAAATAGCTACCTATATTTTTAAATAACATTTCTTCAAAAATTCTTCTCTTCAAATTTAGATAGGTTATAATATACTCGTACGCTAAAATATGCTGTCTTGGAATGTATACCAATAGTTGTATACATACACAGTTAATAGCACTTTCATTCTATTACTGGCTTTTCAAAAACCTTATCTGACCTTCATGACTGAAAATACTTATTCGTACCTAAATAAATGCCTTATAATTAAATTAAGTTAACTAAATTACAGGTCATACAAATTTTAAACACGAAAAATTTCATAAATACTTTATTTCTCAAAATTACTTTTTAAGAATATCATCACATTACTATTAAAATACAAACGACTTTTAAGGCACACCGTTTAAACATTATTTTATCTTAACTATATAGTTAAATATTAAATAAATACCTACTTATTGTATAAGGCATTTTTATTACAGATATTCAAGAAAATAAAAGTATACAAAATATAATTATTATACATACAAATTTATAAGTAGGTGTACAAAATATTTTAATTATAATGAATAGTAAATTTTACGAAAGGTCCCATTTTTATGAATCTTTTGTCGTCTCTTAGCATAACATAAATAAAAAAATGCCAAGCGTGTAAGAATACCTCATACACTCTTAATGCATATGATTACTCATAAAAATAGTAAATAAACTGACTTTTATATTAATAAAAAAAAGAAAATATTCAGTCTGTCCTTACATACAAAATACCGATCGTTACATTGATATTATTAGATCCAATTATAAGTATTTAAAATATCAATGATATTTAATGTTTAAACATGAAATATTAATAAGTTTGAAGTTTGATTTGTTATAAGATTTTAAGCCTGGCAATTCCTTTTAGAAATCATCTTTTTCATAAAATATATAGGTAGGTTCAATAGGTATAAACATCAACCTCAATTAACAAAATCTAAAGATTTCGATGAGAATTTAACAAATGTAATGTAATCATTTAAATATGTAACATACTTTATTTAACAGGAAAATATTTTTCGTCTTTGCCTATGTAGGTATAAATAGTTTTCATTTTGACTGAATATTATTTATCTAATACAATATTTGATATAACTAATAAGTAATATGTCGAAATGTTGTATAAAACAATTTATACTAACATTCATTAATTTCACTTAAAGTCAAAAATAGGCAATAAAATTTGAAATACGTGTAGGTAGTTTAAAGGCAAACACCTTTGTAATACATGTTGGTACTTATCATATTTTATAACTTATCTTTTGTACATAATTTAATATTTATGATATTTGACTGATATCATAATGAATCGTTGATATATTTATTAATATTACTTTAACAATTATAACTCTATTAAGGCTTTACAATTGTTCATCTAGAGTCTAGAAAATTGAAATATGAAGTTTTAACTACTTAGATAGGTAGGTACTTTTTGTTTTTGTAGCCTAGCTAAGTCGGCCAGATCTAGCGTCAGTAATAGCACCCCATAATTCTATAATGAATTCGTCGGTAAAGCCAAATTCTTGTAAATCGCTATTGTCTATAGCATCTGCAAGCTGCATGGAATTTGTTTTGCCGTCCGCGAGATCCCACATTTGGGTCGCCAGTTCCGTATCATTAATACCCATAAATGATTCCAATAACTCGTTGATCTTATCTATTCCGGCTTTAGATTTATCGTCATGCTGAAAATTGAATATTTTATATTTTAGATAATTCCATAAATAATACTTTTGATAAGTACACTTGTAACTAGAATCTACGAAAACACGTTAGTAAAATCTCAATATTACATTGTTACCTTCAATATAATACAATTTTTTCATCGGATTATAAGGTCAATTTGTCGTTGGTAGTGAATATAAAGTTTTCCTTAATTGATTTCTTGGTAGTAATTGGCTGATGAGTAATTAATTATTAAATTACTCGTTAGACCAAACAAAATTGTTTTGAATAATTAAATTTTTTAGCTAAGTCATAAATTTACAGGGTTTTTTATATTTACCTAGTATTTAACTAAGCACTTATATATCATATTAAATATATAGTATATCATATTAAATTAAATTTATTTAATGGAACTTCTTACATTAGCTATATGAATTATTTATTTAACTATTTCAAAATGAAAAATTAGAACATATGCATCTACGTTCTAATCTAGCCTTGTCTATACAAAAACAACTCACAGTTATGTAATCATTATGGTTAGTTACTTATAGTAAATAAACTTACATCGTTTTCTATTGCAGCTTGTCCATTAGCTTTAAATCGTAACGTTTCTTTGCCTGAACCATAACTTTGTTTTTTACTAGATCTTGCACTACCGGATTTTGGACCAATACTACCAAAGCCACTTTTCAATGGTTCTACCAGACGAATCGTGAACGTCGTACCCTTTGGTATGTCTTTTAATATTTTTGCCACTTCATAATGCCTCTTTCCGACCATATTCTCACCTTCCAGTCTCTCAATATGATCACCAACCTGAAAGATTAGAAAAACGAGTTGATCAACATGAGCAGTTTAACTCAATAATAGATAATTTCCTGTAGTACTGTAATGGGGTCAATGCCCGCTTGAATAAATAACCCACAATGTATTGTGCGCTTTATTAAAAGCATTTCATCTGTAATGGGTAACATTTCTTTACAAAAATAACGTTACGATATTAGTGAGTACTTACTATTGTTAGAATAGTAACAACGAAAAAGAGAAATATGTACCAACCTCTATGTGTGGTATCCTAGACACAATTGAACCTTCTTTTATCCTCTTGATAAATGAATAGCCAGCACCATTGTCAGTTATTGTTAAACCGAGAGCATCTTCCGTTTTAACAATTTCTATTTCCTTTGGTCGACCTTTTCTGTGTGCAAATATGAAATCCTCTAATCCTATTTGGCCGCCCAAAAGTTTTTTCATATCCACTTTGTGCGTATTAAGAGTACAGAAGAGTATCTGAAACCATAGAAATTTGGTTACTTAAATAATTACATCGTAAAAATCGAATTATAATCTAAGCCATTAAAGCAATAGAAATACTAAAAAATCGTTAAAGTTTATTTATTAAATGTAACATATTCGAACAAATAAATGAAATCGTTTAACGTAGATTAGAGTAGTTTTATAAAAGGGTAGAAAAAACTCGCCAGGAATATTTCATGCCTTATTAAGATGCCTTAAAATATGTTTGGAAAGTAATTGACCGAGTGGGCGATGCCGATGCGGCATACGCCAGTGGGTCATTGCTTCGCCACGAAATGTATAGTAACTTCGTTACTGACGACCTTCATTCCAATTCGCACCTCACACATTGAATACGAATTTTAGCAACCCAAAGTAAATTTCCAATTTCATAAATATAAGTCTTTATATCACCTTCATTTATAAAGAGTATGAGTAATTTTGAAATGAATGCTTTTGGAACGTGTAGGCATGTATGGTTGAAAGTACACGTACTAAATCAGGAAGTCATTCAAGTCGCTTAAATACAGACAACGCATAAGTCTTTCTTTTAAAACACCTAATTGCAAATTAGTATGGCTTCAACTAGGCTTGACTACGCCCCTGGCAAGCTCGACCCGCTTCCTGGAGAATCAGCCAAGCGTGTTTCCGAAACGACGCTAACTTTTTTATCAAGTTTTATATGCACGAAAGCAGTTGTAGAGTTTTTGTTTATTATGCGGGCATTAAAGAGTACTTTTTCATTGCTGAGTGTTAGTGTTTATTAATGGGTGAGTTATGAGGATGTAATATTTAGTTGAAAAGGAAGGTCAGAGATTTACGATGTTTACCACTAATGGCTCATTGCTATCTCTTGAATTGCATGAATGCAGCATTCTGATGCCTGTATTAAGACAAAATTAGTTGGATCGTGATATGAATTTCCAAAGCTTAGGCCCTAGGATGACTTGTAAAGGAGATCGTTGAAATCGATTTTAATTATGACACAGCACGGGCTATGCCAATGACCTACACTAAAACGGATATTTAAACTATATGCTACTAAATATGAGATTATTTCAGTAAGAAAATATATCTACTGAATGGACCTCTTTAACTAAACTAAACTAAACTAAAAACTTTTGGAGAAAAATACAGAAAAAAGCACTGTATGATTTGTTATTATAATTTCAATATTTTCATTTCATTCATCACTTATTATTTTAAAAATAAGAATCTCTGAAATAATAGATTGTATTATTCAGTAAACCATCGATTACTTCAGTGAAATTTAGCCAAAAAATCATTACTTAAAACTCCACCTTCTAAAACTATCATAATAGCGTTCACGCCATTTTCACTCGCCGACAATAACCTTTAAAATACATACAACCTCGTTTCAACTTTCATGGCCAAATTATATTGTCGTCCTAAATTAGACGAAACAAAAGGTTATTTAAAACTGATTTTATTTGACAAAAAACGTATTATTATTGTTATCTAAGTTATAATAACGTCTAGCGATGAATAATTATGTTTTGTGTGCTGTGGATAACATTTTCCAACCAATTACTAATGGGTTGATTGGTATTGCAAAGCACACTACCTATTAGCTGGTTATTAAACGAAAATTACGTCATTTGATAAGTAGGCTGGTATGCATTGCTATTTGTGTTATTTAATGATATCGCATTAGCTATAGATATTACATTTTTCATAAGCGTTAGCGGTAATTACCTTGTAAATTATAATTCATTAGGACAAGATGAGATTAGCATTGGTAAAAAATTTTTGTGAAAGTTTTCCTGTATTCTTAAGAACGACAAATAATTACTTAGGCAAATGTAAAAAGAATTCACGATGTACATGATGTTAAAAATGTAACTGATATTAAAAACTAGCTACAGAATTAAAACGTTACATAGTCTTTAAACCGTCATTTGTTTTAATTTATTTTACCTCTCACATGCGCAGAGAAATGAAAATGGGCCTTTACGTAGATAAGTATTTCGAAAATCTGTAGAGATGATGATATAAACCGGTTACTAAGACGACATTGCTTCGGCGCCTTAAAAACCAGACCGGTTTTTTAGACTACATCACTCTTACCAATTTTCCACTTATATCAATCTCTCTTATCAAGTGCTATCATAGGAAAACATACGAAAATAAAATCGGTCAAGTGCGAATTTAATTCGCTATTTGAGGTTTTATTTTTTTCGGAATTACCATATTTTTACCCGACTGCCAAAGAGGGTAATGTTTTTCGAGTGTATGTAAGTATGTATGTCTGTTCCTTTGTGACCTCCTGTAGCCTAAACGGCTTGATGGATTTTGATGTATGAGGTATCGTTAGATTTGTCTTGATTACGGGAGTGTCATAGGATACATTTTATCCTAAAAGTCCCACGGGATAAAGACATAATTACTCTTTTTTTAGTGTGCAGTCGGGTATTTTGTTTTTTTAATAATAATTACTTGTTTAAATACTTGTTTCAATAATGTCAGCGCAGTAAGCATTGGACCTATCATAGTTTGATCTCATTTTTATTGGCCCCTTAGATGTCATTCAATTTGTTTTTAAATATAAAATATCCTTGTCTTTGGATCACATATGCGTACAATGGTAATAAAATTCACCTCATTTTGTCCCATAATCGAAAAGCAAATTTGAGTCTATGATCGACGGATAGATATACACATGAATTATTTTAAAAGGTTTTGTTTTTCATCTATGTTACATAAAAGCATGTGATGTGTAAACATTTGCTTTATATTATAACTACATAATATGTAAAAAAGCCGTCATCATAAACACGGCGATCTACAAAATATCCCCATCAATCTATTTCATCCACACAGAAAGTTACCAGTATATTAAGTTAGTTAAATAAAAAAAACACAAGGACCAAATACAGTAAACTAGGACAAAATTATTTTAGGTTTTAGAGACTACTAAAAAACTATAAGTATACAGAGCGGAACGTTTTGTGTACCTACTGTATCTATAAGAAGCAATATGAGCAACGTTCTGCCAGTTACAAAGTTATATAACTTCCTCATTAAGCTTATAATATTGTTTTCCGTAATTACACATAAAAAATTATTCTAGCAAGAAATTTAGGCAACGAGCATGTTTATGTTAGAATTAATACGAAATAAGGAAGGACTTATACCCCAGGGCTTATTTAAATAGTTTTATAGTTTTCTATATTATAATATTTGTATGATCTATAACAGTCATGACATAATTATGAAAGACAAAACAATGCTATGTATCTTGTTTCTATCTTCATATAAGAATTTTAATTGATCCGTTATGATGAGTTTGATTTATTCACGAGCTGACGACTTTTGTTATGACAATAAAATCCAATTGAAACAAATTGTAAATATCATAGGTAATAATATGAGATACGTTGTACTCTTCGATACGGTAAACAAAGAAATTCCTAGTTAGTGCCTAGAAACATAACTCATAATTGCTATTAAATATTATCATTCTAGTACATAAGTATGTAACTATACTTTGTTATGGATACGGTCACATTCACTTTTAAAATGCTAGTTGTATGACGCAATGTATATCGCATTTCTTACTTGTAAGAACTAAGAACTTTTTACAATGCTAATATTAAAATTTGATTTAGTGTTGAAAGTAAAACTGAATCTATTTATTTAAAAATTCAAATAACGATCCAATTTGTAACATAATGATGTATTTATAGTTAAATGTAATTTTTAATTATGATTGCAACATTTTTTATAACCAATCAGAAGTTATTGTAATGAAATTTACAAATATTGCCATATCGCTTGGATCCATCAGATTGTATCCCATAAGAGGATAACATACTTGCATAAATAATATAAGTATTTAATTTGTGACTAAGATTTGCTTTACTTTCCGACATTAAGGTAGGTATCGACTGTAGACTGCAAGAAATCATCAAGAAATGCGTCATACATATTATATTACTTTACAACTTATTTAAAACGTAGCTATGATTCAATACCCACTCAATTTTTATTTCGAAAATGCCAACTAACATTTATATATCAATAAAACACTTATTTTATCTGAATTGATGACCTGTTATCGCCGTTTTATTTTCATGATTAAAATACCTTTAAGCATAAGCGAATCAAAAATAATACCTTTAAGAATAACTTATAAATCGCAACATTAATTTTAACAACTAAATATTAAATATGTATTAATATAAAATGGACTTAACGGAGTATACAGCAATGAAATCGAACAATTTGGTCTAGAGAGATATCAATTTTGAATAGTTTTTATCTGTAATATATAGCATAAAGAAGTACATATTATATTACGGTATGAAATATTTGATAAAAAAATAAATGATACGAACTTACATCTTCAGGTGGAAAATCGTAACATTCTGCTATTTTCTGGTACAATTCCTTGACATTAGAGAATCCAGAGATAAGGCCAAGGGGACTTCCTTGTGCCTGTTGGCAATGAAACACTAACTGTGATTTTTGAGCACCATTGTTATTGTCTACACCGTTAGACTGATTGTGTACGTCTTCGACTGGAGGTGGTGGCACAGGAGGAGAAGAGTATTTTGTATTTTTCTTCTTAAACAGTGACATCGTAGCTATACTTCACGTTGTAACGGTAAAATATGTTATCTTTGGTAAAGTTAGATCAAGTTCAAAACTCACTCATTACACCACACTGTAAAATTCACCACACAACCACATAGCCTACAGAACTTGAAATAGTGCTATCACCGCGTCATATTGCATGATAAGTTATCATCCAATGGTATCGGATAAGATTATAGCGCACTCTGTAGTCGAAGGCAGAACCTTATCAATGTATCGTCGAGCTTACAGTTAAATGCACGTTCTCCGACTAACTCGGCGAATGAGTGACTGATCGCCATTCGGCAAGCGCTGATGGGACCTGAGGAGCGAGGAGTGAGGAGGGACAGAGGAGGGCCGAGTGCAGAGCGAGACATATTCATATTTCATTAAAGCCGGCGACCCGAGCAAAAACCAAAACGCCGAATGATTGTCCGGCGTTAGCGCTCAATGCATAGAACACAACATTCCTTTCCTAAGTTATTTTATAAAATTATATCTTTCGCCTGTGCAGAGAATTTTTTCTGTTGTATTTAACCCAAGTAAATAAATTTATATAGTATGTTATACATACGTTTATGTTTACTTAGTTAAAAATTATATTAGTAGGTACTAGGTACCTAATAATTGATATGAGCTGGTTCCAGGACCAGGAAGAACTCCAATTGAAAAAAAATATATGTATACTTATACATATTTAGATATTATTAAAACAAAATACCTAATTTTACTTAAATCTTTTGTTATCAAAATTAAACTTGATTACTTTAATTAACATTGATTCGTGATCAAGTCAAAAGTTTATAGATGTGACGCCCCCTGGCACCACAGCTGGATTGGTCGTTCCCCAGCGTCCAGCGTTACGTTAGACCAGCGTACAAAATTTGGTGCTCATTTGATCCTATATAGTGAAGCTAACATCACGCATATTTCAACTCTCATTCTAACATACCTAAAGGAGAACGGTCACAGCTTAAAAGTAAAGTACGCTCCGAGTTTTTAGAATTTTTAACAATTTATTCCTGCCCAATAGGTGCCCACGATTTATGAAGTCTTGATCATTTTAAGTTGAGGTTCATAATAACCTATCAAAATGATGTTGATGGTGACAACGCCTGATTAAAGTTAGTAAGGAAAACCTATCAAAGACAAAATTGCTTTAATAAAATGAACCGGCGCTAAGTGATGTATGTAGAATTGATCGTTTATGGTAAATATTATGTAAAATTAATGAATATATTATACAAATCCTACAGTATTTAAAATAACATAACGAGCTAGAGAGATTTTGAAGATTTTAAAGAAGTCCATCCAAAAGTTAAAAAAAACTAAACAAATTTCGATCTATAGACGTATAACGCATAGACTAATAAGCCTTTAATAATTATCGCTCGTTCTTATAATTTACGATACGCACTTGTGAGAATAGTATCAATGTATCAATAGATATTTAATACACTTTAATATTATGTTTTGTGATGCCAATACTACGCTGCGGGAACGTCTAGTTTATGATTCTAAATGTTTCAAAGTACCCTTAGAAAATTAGATGGTGACGCTGTCACAATATAACGTAAGATAAGGAATATTTATATTAAAGGAGATATGTACTAAATGTTACATCTTTAATTTAAGAAAATAGATTTTATTTATTATTTAGAATTTATGATAATTGTATATGGTAACAATTTGTGACACATTTGGTTTAGAGGAGTTTTGGCGGGAATCTGTCGGCGTCTATTTGTAAACTCGATTGAATATTTGTTTTTTGGTGCATAAAGTGATTTAATGTTTGATTGTGATAGTTAATCATGCAGTAAATTAGCTAATAAGTGTCCAGAAAATGAAGAATTCATTCGAGAGTGCATATTAGCCCCGTCCCGATTGCTCCAAGAGGTGCTCGTCGAGGTTTTTCGTGTTGTTAACTATCACTTTACGAAAGGCAGAAAAAACGGAAGTAAGGAAAGGAATACCTAAGATTGCGACTAAAGGACTTTGTACCCATGGTCAAGAAATAAATTAACAAACAAACAAACATTTGGTTTAGAATGCAAATGTGTTTGTAAAGAAAACTAGCTTTAATTAAAGCATATTAAATAATGTTTCATTGCCAAAAAGTTTAATTATAATTATAATTTATATTTTTAACGTACGTAACGTTTTAAAAGAGCAACTATCAGAGTTTCCTGCCGGTTCTTCTCTGTAGAAATTACGAGCCGGTGGAAGATAGAGTAAATAACAATCCAAAAGAGTTACTATACCTAATGATTGTAGCTTGGTGGAATCTATACTAATATATAAAGCTGAAGAGTTTGTTTGTTTGTTTGAACGCGCTAATCTCAGGATCTACTGATTTGAATTGAAAAATTATTTTTTTATTGAATGGACCATTTATCGAGGAAGGCTTTAGGCTACATAACATCACGCTACGACTAAAAGGAGCAAAGATATAATGGAAAATATGGAAAAAACGGGGAAAATTATTCATCTTTGAGGGCTTCCTTTGCGTGCGCTGGGAAAACGGTTCTAGATACAAAAGTAATGTATATGAAAGAATTATTCCTCATTAAATGATCTAAAAAAAGTCCGCGACAGTATATGTCTTTCTTCTAAGATTGACTCACTATAACATAATAATAGAATTAGATCCGACGGGGACGAAGTCGCGAGCAGCAGCTAGTAAAGATATATTTGGCTAATTTTACTTCATTACTTCTACCTCGTTTTTTATTTTTTTATCAATTTTCAATTTCACCACGCATTTCTGTTACACGTTGTATATATATTTATTTGGAATGTATAAAAAAATAAAATCTGACAATTACGTTATTTGTAGGACAGTCTAAATTGTTGCACCATAAATAATTATTAAAGCGGGCTGACTATACGAATTTTATTCAAAACAAATTCATAAAAAACATGCTACATTCACAATCAAAGTCAATCGTAGATCCTTCATGGGTCGTTTTATAACATATTTTAAGAAGGGATGATTTTATGTTATAAAATTCTTCAATTTTGTTGTTCTCACAAACAGATCTAATGAGATTATCCAGATCTAATGATATTATAAAATTTCTTTATACAAATTTTTATCAGCAATATCTACAAGTTTTGACCACCATTTTATCATTTCCTTCGGTGTCATGCCATGTATTGAAGCTTGATCCCAATAGGAATATGCTAAAGGCAACCAGGGTTTAAAACCATGCAATCGCGGTTCGTGCGTCAAGTTTAATCCAAGCTTTCTCTTTGCAACCAAGAAAGTAAAGTATATATCTTCAATATTTATAAGAGGCACTTCGAAAGCAGCTTCAAAGATATTTTGAATGTGCTTTTCTGAAAAATAAAAAATAATCATAAAAGCAGTGAGGATTTTAATCGGCTAAGAAGGCAGCAAAATGTTTAGTTAAGTTTTAAAGTATTTATTGTCTCTTTGCAAGTAGTAGTAATAAAGTATAACTAAATTTATTAAAGATTTAATATTCTTTATTTGTGTACGAAATCGCTACCAACATATTTATGGGACAGTTAATAAAGTCTGCATGATCCTCCTTCTTATATGGCGGTACATTTTTAC
>JADANM010006178.1:4685657-4700039 GCA_026213755.1 Eurema hecabe
CTTAAGTGTAAGATTCTGATAATGATCTTGAAACTTATATATAATTAAATCGTCATTATATAAATCCGGCTGAAACATTACGTTAAGTTACTGTTACTATAAAATATTATTCATATATTTCTAGTTTGGTCAACTGAAAAGGCATTCCTGGCCTTTGTCTTCTCAATATTTTGAAAATTAAGTACTTGTGGTAAAGTTATTTAAGTATCTAAGTATTTATATGCTTATGTATAGTTCTCTTACCACAACATTTACTTATAGAATATTTTAGTGTTAATGTGTTGAAAGTGCTGTTATTCTTTTATATACCTTCGTTCTTTTATCTGAATAAAAATAAAAATTCCTCACCACAGTGTACATTTCATCAGGATTGTAAAGTCCTATAACAAATAAGGTAGGCAAATAAGTAGCCCAAGTTGTTCTTATTGCATTTCGTTGGTCAACGTTAAGCACGTTAGACGCAACTGTTACCAAGATAACGCTTTTTCCATCGCCACACGGTGGCGTGGAAGGCTCGCTTAGAAGTTCTCTGAAAAAAGATAATTAATTATTTTTTGTTTATGCACAAAACATTTCCAATGACAGGGGATAATTAGGTTTAATAAGATGCACAGCTAAACCCTTTTTAGATCACTTTGTTGACCATCTGTTCTGTCTATCTGCTCAAAGCGATTATCGAACTCTCAGTCATCGAGTCCGACGGACACTTGACATTCCCGAAATATAGGATATATTTCGGGCAGACAATCAAACAGACAGACGGTAAAGAAGTGATCTAATAACGGTTCTTTTTTCATTTCAAAGTACGAAACTCTAAAAATATCGATTAAGTATAACACAATTAACGTACATTTCTTGAATATATTCTTTTAAATTACGATTTCGTCTGAAGTGATTGAAATACTTTGAACTTGTGACATCAGCTTCTTTTTCCAAACATTGTATCTTCCACCAGAAAATATTTACAGTCGTCAAAATAATTAATAAAATAAACACGGATTTTGTTATTAAAGATATATTATGGAAGCCTAAAACAAAATTACACCATTATTATAAAAGAAACTTATTAAGATAAACACTATTAGAGAACACTGTTGAACAAAAATTGTTGATAGCAAACAGCAAAACAGACTCGTCATATTTGTCCGTCGGTCCGTCCTATGTCACAGTCACTTTTTTGCGAAAGTATAAGAACTATTCTGTTGAAAATTGATAATTTGTATTTATTCGATAAACTGCCTTGAGACTTTCACGCAAAAACAACAAGACTTATTCATGAGGCTCCCTCATACTTAGAAATGAAACTCAAATTTTTTGGGTAGGTTTTCAACTGATATTGAGGTTTCTAAAATCATTACTGTCATAGCCCATAACTGAATTATTTGCGTGAGAGAGGCTTCCAAAGTGAAAAAATATGCGCCCCCCTGTAACTTCTAAAATGAGGAAATGGTAAATTTGAAAATATTATAAAATAAATATTACCATGCAAACCTTCACCAAAAATTGGTTTGAATGAGATCTTAAAAGTAGTTTTTATAATACACTTTTTTAAACAATGATTAAAGTTATAACCAATTACTTTTATATCATGGAACTTGTTATTTTGGAACCCATCATGGTCAAGTCCAACTCGGATTTAGTTGATTTTTCATAGTATCCAACAGTACAAGTTATCCCACTTACCAAACTTCATTTTATATTTTAACTAGATATACGAATGACACTAAGATATAAATTGAAAAATTAAATATATATATTCGCTTTTAAGTTACTGAACACTACCTAGATGTAACGTCTAATGAGACTAAATTGTAACATTGGATCAGTTCTATTTATCTATATAAGTGTCTATTTTTACACATCAAACAACTTTATCAATTTCGCAGAAATATTGATTACCCCAAGTTGCTATCTATTTTTACAGATTTGTATATGTATTTAATCCATATAAATATATAAAAACGGACACTTCATATCGTCGTTTGTAGGACAGTTTTAATTGGTGCACCACAGATCATTAGCGCTATTCAGTGAGCAGTTTATAAGAATTTTATCAAAAACAAATAACACGTTACATTTGCGACGTTCCTTTAATGATCGTTTTAAATATCTTTTAACAAAAAAATATTTTATGGTATTTAAACTTCTTCATTATTGTTGTTCTTAGACATTGATGACAAATATGTGATCATTTTCCAATAACATAGGATGTTTTCTATATCCATCAACGTGCTAAAGCGTAGATCTGGTCTACTGCCCAAGTATTATTTGTTATCACGAGTTCATTATTAAAGACGCTATATTTATACTTTCCATACCTTTGGAATGCTTATACCTAAATGTATGATGTAGGTATCATAACCAAGAAAAAATTGCGTAACTGGCATCTCAGTTTAGAAAATATTAATCGATAATTGATTTTGCCCCCACCAATCAACGTAAAATATTTCAGAACATTCATAAAAACAATATTTTCATTAGGTTTTTATTAATAATAATACAAATATTTTTATTAATAATAATACAAATATATTATAAAATTCCTTAATCTATCCTCGACAAAAGTTCGTCAGCAATAGCTACTAGTTTTGACCACCACTTTATCATTTCCTTAGGTATCATGCCATGTATTGAAGCTTGATCCCAATAGGAATATGCTAAAGGCAACCAGGGTTTAAAACCGCGCAATCGCGGTTCATGCGTCAAATTCAATCCAAGCTTTCTCTTTGCAACCAAGAAAGTAAAGTATATATCTTCAATATTAATAAGAGGCACTTCGAAAGCAGCTTTAAAGATATTTTGAATGTGATTTTCTGAAAAATTGCATAAGATTAAAATAGCTATAATAAATTATATTGTATTTTACCTTAAAAAGCATTATTGCTTCTATAACTATTTAGTAAGTATTTTTTTTTTGAAACTTGACAAAAAATACTTACCTATAAGTACATATTTATAAAATAAATTTATTGACGATTTTTATCGCGTAAGGAAGCAACAAACAAAATATCTAATTACGTTTTAAATATTTTTATTATGTCTTGCGGCCAAATACTCGTACGCAAATTATATGTATATAGGCACGCCTTAAGACTCTTTATATTGTATTGTGAACTGTCAAATACTGGACCGGTTTAAATTGTACTTAATTTAAGTTGCGTTTCAGGATTCCGGTATTGGTGACTTGCTTATGAAACGCAAAAATATAGTGTAGCTATAAAGTATAACTATACTAAGTATATTAAAGACACAATAAGTTTCGTACGTTTATTTAGGTATGTACGAGATCATTTCACACCAACGTATTTATGTAAGATACATTAGTACTAAAATATAAAAGTACTAACCAAAATAAATAAACCTAAGTAAAAACAAAATAAAATGAGTACTACCTTTTATAAGGTAAGCATTACCAGCAAGGTATTCTGGTACCGTGTCTTCCGCGTACAACCAGCATGGAATATACCATTTATAGCCTTCATAGTGATAGATAGCAGCATTTTTATGTATAAAGCCTTAAAGATATTAATACAATTGTTATCTTTATGTTTCTTTTGAGTATTTGTTAGATTTACGAAAATAGATATGCTATCGATAATTTAATTTAAAAAGAGACGTTATCTTGATAAAGGTGTACCTATTCGCTCACAAAAAATAATTTTAACTTTTTACCAATAAGATCTGCATTTGACTTTTCTTGAACTATGTTTGTCAATTGCCATGGGTTTAACAAGACATCATCGTCCGTTTTGAGCATAAATTGTATCTTTGAAGAACATTTCTCTCCAACCCACTTTAGCATCAGCGCTGTCTTAAGTGTAAGATTCTGATAATGATCTTGAAACTTATATATAATTAGATCGTCATTATATAAATCCGGCTGAAATATTAAGTTACTGTTTTCTATAAATGAATAATATTTTATGGTAAAAATTATTCTAGATAGTTTACTCAACTGAAAAGGCCTTCTCAATCTTTTGAAAATTAACTACTTTTGATAAAATTATTTAAGTAGGCATATTGTTCTCTTGCCACAACATTTATGTATAGAATATTTAAGAGTTAATGTGTCGAATATGCTGTTACTTTTATAAACATTCGCTCATTTATATAATTTAAAATGAAATTTCCTCACCACAGTGTACATTTCATCAGGATTGTCAAGTCCTATAACGAATAAAGTAGGCAAATAAGTAGCCCAAGTTGTTCTTATTGCATTTCTTTGGTCAACGTTAAGCACGTTAGACGCAACTGTTACCAAGATAACACTTTTGCCATCACCACACGGTGGCGTGGAAGGCTCGCTTAGAAGCTCTCTGAAAAAAAAAAGATAATTGTTTTCTCTTTATGCACAATACATTTCCAATTCCGAACAAGAGGACTATTAGGGTCAATTAGTTGCATAGCTAAAAAACCAATTTTTTGTCTGCTATAAGAGTGGGTGGCGAACTCTCTATCATCGAATCCGATGGACACTTTTAATTCTCGAAATATAAGGTCATGACGAAAAATGAGGTAGACGGAAAACGAAGTAATTATAATGAAATTAATATGAAAACGATTAACGTACATTTCTTGAATATATTCTTTTAAATTACGATTTAGCCTGAAGTGATTGAAATACGTTGTAGTTGTGGTGACATCAGCTTCTTTTTCATACCATTTTATCTTCCACCAGAAAATATTTATTGTCGTCAACATAATTAATAAAATAAACACCGATTTTATTAGTAAAGATATATTGAGGAAGCCTAAAAAAATAAGAAGATTATTATATATGAAATATACATATAAAATTGATACTATTTAGAACACCGGTTGTTGTTAGCAAACAGCAGTTGTTCATTGAAAATATTCTGTTCAAACTAGGGAAGATGATGTAAGTATTCCGAGAACCGCATTAAGGTTTTCACACAAAAATAGAATTTATTTCTTTGGTATTGAGGTTTGTGATGTTTTTTTTTCATAACTGAATAGTTTGCGCGAGATACGTTTCCAATATCTGTAACTTCTGAATGAAGGGAATTATAATTATAAAAATTATATATGAATTACATCTATATATATAATTCAAAGGTGACTGACTGACATAGTGATCTATCAACGCGCAGCCCAAATCACTGGACGGATCGGGCTGAAATTTGCAGTGCATGTAGATGTTATGACGTAGGTATCCGCTAAGAAAGGAATTCCCGAAATTCCCGCGGGAACGGGAATTAGCGGGAAAAATCTTTTATTTGAAAAATGTAAACCGCTTAATATGACGCTTGAAATTTGGCGTGCAGGTACCTTAGTGAACTGAAAGGTTATTTGCAACTGGATATTGCCAAATTCCCACGGGAACGGGAGAAAGCGGGAAAAACATTTGTATTAAAAAATCTAGGAAAAAAGGATTATAAGGGAGGGAAAGGGGGATCAAAGTTTATATGAAAGTCCATGCGGACGGAGTCGCGGGCAACAGCTAGTTAAGTACTACATAAACTTCTACCTAAAATGAGTTTGAACGAGATCTTATTAGAACGAGATCTAATCAGATCTCGTTCAAACTAGTTTTTTTTTAAGACAATTTTAACATCGATCAAAACTACCATGAGCTAAAAGAACTTCAATGTTAAAAACCTTGCCGCAACGGAGCCTTCCATGGGCGAGTCCGACTCGCACTTGGCCATTTTTTATAAAATTCAACAGGACAAATTATCACTTACCAAACTTCATTTTAATATTTTTAACTAGATTTTTAAATGACACCAAGCTATTAATTGTTAAGTGTTTTATAACTTCTGATTAGATGGATATTTTCTCAACACTACCCAGATGTAATATCTAATGAGTCACATTAAACAGCGCTTATCAATTTCGTAGAAACTTTGATTACCACAAGTTGCTATCTATTTTTACAGATTTGTATATTTGTTTCAAATAAACAAATAAAAACTGGATCGACTTGTATGTGCCTACACTTTGTATAGGTAAAACACACTGGTAGGTAATAAGTTCCAATTTTGTTTTATCATCGATTATCATCTGGAGTTTCACTCTTTTGATTGAATAACGTAAATCAGTAGGCAAATGTATTAGTTCGCATATAAAATGTTATAGGACGAAACCCTGGTTAGACAGATTTACCATTTTATAAAAGCTTAAAGTTAATCTGTGTGCACGTTAAGAATAATCTTAATATACATATATCAATTATGTGTCATGTTGTTTGTCCGCAATTAACTCCTAAAGTACGGAACCGATTTTAAATTAAATTTTCACACCGTGTGCAGTTTCATCCAACTGAAAATATAACTTAGGCTACATCATAATATATGTGAGCGAAGCCGGGGTGGATCGTAAGTATAATAATATATTTTCGGAAGATGTATATTAGCGTAGTCTGCAAAAAACAACCCTAGTTTTTCAATAGCAAAGCACAGTGGGACAATTAAAGAAAACATTTGATTTGTCTGGCACTGAACATGTAATCATGCATGCACACATCGAGCGAAAGCACTATTTATTACTTTTGATAGTTTGACAGATATATGAATGAATAAAGATATAGTTTAAACATTCAACTTTAAGCATTATTCCGCTGCAATCGAGACCTGTAATTAAATTGGAACACTGGGACTGACGTCTGAAAGTCCCTCTTCGTCAGGCTGCTGACTGCAGAATTGATTGCTTATTGCCAACTTTTAATTATTAAAAAAACATAACGCCAAAAAGTTTTGACATAATTCAAACTTTGTAGTTTGTTTACTAGTTACTACTTTAGTTATATTTTATGGTTTTATTTATTACTTTATTTTCCATTTCACCTTTATCTTAAACATATTTCACAAATATTTACAAATAAGTCCATTAAGATAAGATCTTATCAATAGAATAAGTCTTATAATTCAATATTGTGTAATGTGTATTAAGTATCAGTAGCATAGCATTCTTATTTCGTAATAATTCCGAGCACTAAGTACTAACTCTAACATTTATAAAATGTTAAAATTACCCCCTTTGGTTATATTTACAACTCGAATTTTCAGACTGCAAATGGGGCAGTGCCTATTTAAATCACATTGTAAGTAATCTTTATCAAATTTAAGTTATAAAATAGTTTATATTCAGTAATGGATATATTATTTCATAAATAATATATTTCAGATATTAATAGAAGAATAAATTTTAAATCCTTAAAAGGAGTTCCTCAAATACAAGTTTGCAGGTGGACTTCAGCAAAAAATGTAGAGCAAAAACATGAAGCTTACTTTGAGGATGTTGTTGGAAGTCTAAATAAATCAGAAACAGTTATAATTGATGTAAGAAACCCAGATGAAGTTCAATCTACCGGCCATATCCCATCCAGTATCAACATACCTTGTAAGAAGTTAATTTTTAACAAGTTAAATATTATCAAAAGGCTGATTGACTATGTACATGAATGTTTGTGTTTTAGTGGACAATTTGCAAAAAACTCTTGTAAATATGTCAGATGAAGATTTTAAAAAGCACTACAATCGTTCAAAACCATCACATGCTGATCAACTTATCTTTTACTGCAAATCTGGAAGGAGAGCTGGTAAAGCTCTTGAAACAGCGCTCACTCTTGGATATTCACAGTCAGTGTTAAAATAAATTGTACACCTTAAATTTGGACTGACGCAAAAATAATTAATACCTTCTTTATGCTACACTTCAGTAAAATTTTGTATTAAGCTCATAAACCTTTGAATTTGTTAGCTATTTTGAGTTTTGACTCATAGTTAGTAGTTTTTACATAGGAATATTCAGTTTCACATAATTTTGTTCATGTGATAAAATTAAGCAAACATTATACTATGCTTAATTTTTAAGTACACACATGGCTGTATTTTAAAAACAAGTATAAAATTGAGATTACAATTGTATTATAGACTTGAATTGTACATTACAAACAATGAAACTGATGTAATATGCATACTATATTTCAAAGTTTTCTAGAATTATTATTTAAATACTTAATATTATTCCACAATATTTATTTTCAGATCTAAAAAATATTCAGGCAGTTGGGATGAATGGTCGAGTAAACAAAAATAAGTCATGGTCATAAAATGATACAAATTGTCTACAATAAGTATGTAATATACAATCATAATGACACTAAATTGTTTTTATTATTTATTAGCTGACCCAATGCGATTTACGCTCTACCTATATGCATTTTTTTCAGAGAGGGAAATCCTCTTACAGATAGTGCAGGGGAAAAGGAGGTGGTTATGTCGGACTCGCCAGAAGACCCCTACTAAAACCCACGAGTTGTTCAATGATCCATGGCGCACCCTTTCGGGGAGCGGACTCGCTGAGGACGCACGAAACAATCATCCGCTAGCTGTACCAATCCCCTGTCAATTTTCTTTTGTTTGAGAACCAAACTCATTCATCAGGAATATTCAAAAGGATTATGTGAATTGGCTCAGCTGTTATCAAGTTATAAACTTACAACTTAATATGTTATTATTCTCAGTTTATACTTTATAATGTTCTTTGAATGCAGAAGACAGCATTGAAAGAAATGATGTATAACAGATACTTGGTTTAGTTTTTGTACCTGTCCGATGTTTATTGAGGGGCTTCTAACTCACAAAGTGCATCACAAATATATTGAACTGTCTTAGAATTCAAAAGACACAATTAACTGCCAATGCAATATCGGTAAAATGTATATAGAATTTTAGATAACTAGCTGTTGCTCGCGACTTCGTCCCCGTCGGTTTCTATTACTATTATTATGTTATAGTGAGTAATTCTAGAAGATAGACATATACTGTCGAGGAATTATTTTGGATCATTTAAAGAGGAATAATGCTTTCATACATATTTTTTTGGTATCTTGAACCATTTTCTTAGCGCAAGCAACGGAAGCCCTCAAGGCTCAAAGATGAATTTTCCCCGCTTTATCCATTATTTTTTCTCCTATTTGGTTGCAGCGCAATGTTATGTAGCGGAAGAGCCTACCTCGATAAATGGTCATTTTATTGAAAAGAATAAGAATAATTTTTCAATTCCAACCAGGAGTTCCTGAGATTAGTGCATTCTAACAATCAAACTCTTCAGCCTTATAATATTAGTATAGATTAATCACAATACATATCTTCTTCATTTTACTAAGTTATAATATAGAAGCATATTAAAACTAAAGCTATTATTAAACCATGAGGAATGTAGTTATGAAACTATAATAATGTATGTATAAATAAAAAACAAAGCATTTTTTTACTTTTTAATTCTTAAAACAGTACATTTAAGAGGAGGCTACAGCTTTCTTAGGTGTTGGCTTGCCCTCCTTGAAGCCATTGCGGAAACGCCTCCTGACAATTTTAAGATGACGCATGCGGCCAGTGCCAGTGGTCTTCCTCCTTTTAGCTTTGACTGACCAGTGATCTAAAATATAATATTCAGTGTAAAAATAGGTTTATGACATATTATGTAGCTTAATCATGCAAATAAATATTATTAAGTATGCAAATTAAGAAATAAATTTTTTTATGCCAGTTATTCAGGCCAAGATTTACAAATTAAAGAAATTGTAGAAAATATGTGGTATTGATAAAGCAAATATATCAATAAAATTCCACATCCTTTCTTTTTTTAATTTACCTACACATACAAGGAAATATAGCATACAAACAAATATCTCCTCAATCACAGTAGGAAATCATTTAAAGTTTATTACTAAATGTTATGAACTTGATCAAGATATATAGTATACACAAATTAACACATACATTATATATAAACTCAGTAAACTCCTTTTTTAACAAACAATTTTGTAAAACAAACTCCATTCTACGTTCCCTAACCTATCAATACACGTTTGGAACTCCAGGTAAATATCTACTTACAAGAGCGGAGTTTGGCAGCAGGGTATCCACATTGTGCACATTTAGATTTTTGAATATGGTAAGATGATCTACCACATCTTCTGCAAAGTGTGTGGGTCTTATTCCGGCGTTTACCGAAGCTTGACGTTCCCTTCGTCTGTAAGAAGCGAGTAAAACACCTTTATAATACACTATATTTTTGACACTCTCTGAAAATAAATATAATTTAATTTGTGCTACACAATTAGAAATCTCACAAAGCGGAGGATTTACAAAAATATTTTAAAAACACAAGGATTTTTGTAGATTTATTTTAAGTATTTAATCGAGCAGTACCATTTTCGCCGAATTTGACAATGAAAGAAGGAAAACTTGTTTATGAACAGAGGTGTCGTGTATGACATTTGACAGTGACAGTTGAAATTTGCATTCTGTAATGCCATTATAAATAAATGGTAAATAAGTAGGTACCTACTTATATAAGGCTTTGTTATATTAACAAAATTTTAATTTAATATTAATTATTTTGATTAGAACTAAGCTGTATTTTATAAATTTTAACTATTTTTGAGTCCAAGATTAATAATAATTCAAAAGTTCTTAAAACTTGAAAGGTTAAAAGTTGTAATTTCAACAAATACTTTATCTACTCAATAAAATTATTCGAAACGTTAAGTTTATTCTCCATAAGTACTATTAAAACATTTACTACAACTACTACAAGGTCCTTGTCAAGGAAAACGGTATGAATAAGATCTTAGAAAAATATTTGCAACGGATGGTGTATTTCTTTTTTCTCAGGGTAGGAATAGTATATTTAAATAGGAGAGCATAGTATCCATGGACGCGCTGGATATATTCCTCATTCAAAAAAAAAAATGTTGTAATAACTTAGTTCAATAACATCAATGAATGTATAATAAATTAATTCTTCTATTAAAAGTAGTTTAACCTAATACTTGCGTAAGTAAATACATATTTAACGAGTTATTTATTACAAGCAAAGGAGATTGTAAATCTTTCTTATATTATGGCATTAGCATCTAGCTTTTTGCCAATGTCAATTTAATAAGAGGCAACGTGTTACGTGCCTCTTGACCACGCTGCCTCTTATTACATTGACATTGGCAAAAAGCTAGATGCTAATGCCATTATATAAGAAAGAAAAAAAAAGAAAGATTAGACTAATGTCATTGTCATCACTCATCAGTCATTGTGAAATGCTGACTGCTAAGTTTTGTAATCTTTCGACTGAAGTAATGACTGAAATTTAAACAATTTAGGCATTAAAACCCGCATTTAACATACGTTACGTCAATATATCGATTATTGTTGAATGTTTATACGTTCGCTTGTCATCGGCGATATACACAACCAAGACTTGGATCCTGAATTGTTTATATTCTTAAAAGGTTTGATTTTTTTTTATTTTGTTGTTTAAATTGTAAAAAATAATCACAGTATCTCATATCAATGTTTTCAGAGAAAAGTTTTAGTTATATTAAGACTATCCATCTGCAAATTTTAATTTTAGCGTCAGACATGGAACTTTTAGATGTAATGAAAAATTTAACTATCAAAAATGCGCGTCCAGAAGGCAACCAACATTTTTTTAAATCAGTTGCTGCTGAAATTGATGGTGTAGCAACAGAAATAGTTTATGCAGAATATTCTGATAAAATAATGCTTATTATATCTCAGTATCAAAAAATTGGCAGTATGTTAATGATACACAAAGACCATGTTCACAGTCCCTTAGGTACAAATGATATTTATACAACAAAAGTTATTTTTGGTGCTTCAGGAGAAGAGCAGCAAGTAGCAGCAAGACATTTAGCAGAAGCAATAGAAATCAATAAACCTCTTTGTATATTTATCAATCTAAAAACCTATGATATTGAGACAATTAAAGCTTGTAAGGATATAATACTAGATTTGAAGAAAGAAGATAAATAGATATGTCTTTGGTACAAAACAAGTTTTTAACTGTGCAAAAGTTTTATGGGCAAATTGTCATTGGTCCACCCGGTGCAGGAAAAACTACATATTGCCATGAGATGTCTAAATTGCTGAAAAAGCTTGGAAGAAAAACTATTGTTGTTAATCTTGATCCAGCTAATGATAATATAATATACAAACCAGATATAGATATTTGTGAATTAATTAGCCTGGACAATGTAATGAAAGAATTTAATTTAGGGCCCAATGGTGCTCTACTTTATTGTATAGAATACTTGGAAACAAATATTGACTGGCTCCTAAGTCAAATAAAGGGTGAACATTCAACATATTTTATTTTTGATATGCCAGGTCAAGTTGAATTATACATACATCATGGATCTTTGAGTAACATATTTACAAAACTAGAAAAATCTGCTCATTTACAATTATGTGTAGTTCACCTTATTGATTCTCATCACTGTTCAGATGTCGCCAAGTTTGTATCAGCATTAATGTTGTCCTTAAATGCTATGTTGAAAATAGGTTTTCCACATGTTAATCTACTTACAAAAATTGACCTTTTAAAGAAACATTCAGATAAATTGCTATTTGGTATAGACTTCTACACAGATGTTTTGGATCTAAATTATTTGCTTGAAAGTTTAGATACAGATAGATTTACAAGTAAGTTTAAGAAGTTAAATAGTGCTTTAATATCAATCATTGAAGATTATAGTTTAGTTACATTTCAATTAATTGATATTTACAATGAGGAAAGTCTAATCAAAGCCAAGAATTTGATTGATAAAGCAAATGGTTATGTATTCAAAGCAGAAGAACCTAGACATATTAACAGTATGTTGTCTTGTGCTATGGGTATTTCCGAAAGAAGCAGTGACATGGATTTGTAAAACTTGTATGTTAAAAAAATAAATGTTAATACAGAACTCAACATTGTTTTAATTTTTTGTATTGCTAAGTAAACGGTTTATTTCAACTTTAAATATGTTATCTCCAATGATCCTTTAATCAATCATGGAGTACAACACTTTCTATTCAACAATAATTTATCACTAATGTTAATATTATTTTGATTGCTTATAAAATACCAATGCCTTTATTTTACAAATAGAATTATATATCTCTCTCAAAGTGCAATTCAGTTATATCATAAATTTATTTATGTATTGTTACAGAATGTCGGTTAATAAACGAGATGTCTACAATAGGCTATTAGAAGAAGAAACAAAATTAGACAATCTCTTAGAAAGTGGTACAACGAAGAAAGTAAAAGTTAAATTAATGCATCAGTATAATAATATTAAAGATGCAACACAAATAGTTATAAACCATTTGGCAAATATAGAAGGAACAACACTTACTGATATTCATAAACGGCTTAATCTGAATGAGTAAAATAAAACACAAATCTTAAAAATGGAACCTTTTATTTGAAGACAAATACAACTCTTTACAATTTAATTTCATCCAATATTGTTTATGTTCATAAAGTAAAACAGTAATGAACTCTTTAATACAACCTTCTAACATCAAGTTTATGTATTTAAGTTATAAGTGTTTTCAAAAAGCCACAGTTCCATGTTGCTACTCAATTACGAAAAAGATACGAATATGACAAGTATTTCTAATAAAATATTATGTATTTAAATGTTGACAAATATTATGTGACCGTCGTCAGCAAATAAGTGTATAGAACGGACTAAAGGTATCATATCGTTGGATATTCTAAAACTATACGGAATATCGGTTTTAAGATAAAATAAAAACTACTTTCTTCTCGAAATCAGCGCTAATATTATATTCTGAAATATGTGACGTTTAACATTTAAGCTGCACACATACGGTACGATAACATAAAAGGAAATCTATTATACAATTTCCGTTAGATAAAAGTTTGTCGTAAATAGTGCCCATAAGTATTAACCAGCTAATCTTAAACATGCATCCCATGAAATATAACCGACTCCTCTAAAACGTGCCTTTGACGTTACACATATTCTTAATAAAATGAAATAACATGAAGTTAAAAATTCTAATGCTACAATATTGTTTATGAATAAGCAAGCAATAATATGTAAATGTTTATATAAAGATGTCGGCGCGGCGCCGACTTGCGTGCGCGCGGACGTGGGGCGAGCGACGAGTGCGCACGGGCGCATCTCTCACTGCTCCGGTCGATATACGAAGTCAGTTGCAATAATACGTTATGTTTTGTTTGGCGATCACTTATTACGACCGAATTGTCGCAACCTATTTATTTTCGACTAGTTCTGATCGTGTGTCCTTCGTTAAATCAATGTTATTGTGGCAACATATTTCTATGTGTTCCAGCCAGGGAATAAAGCGTTTCAAATTGTAAAGTCTTCATAGTTCCATTCTCTATTGGTGTCGACTGTTCGATATTTTTACGGTATAACTGTTCGCTTATAATGGAATGTTGATTTGAGACGACGTCGACAGTTCTATTCACCAATCGAGTAGCGCAATAAGACTTTGTCTCATGTATTGCTCGTAAGTCATTCCAGCTAAATTTAAGTATAACAATATAACAAATTTACAAAAATACATATAAATC
>JADANM010006178.1:4700139-4749351 GCA_026213755.1 Eurema hecabe
ATCATGATCAATACATGAATAATGTTACCATAAGTGTTCTTACATTGTATCTTGTGAATATAGTATGAAGACTTAAAAAGAGTTTAAGAGCTTTTTTCTAAATTCTAAAAAAATAATTTATTTAATGAGATATACTTTAACTGCTTCACAATTTTTAAAATATTACACAGAGCACATACTTTCTTTATTTCTGTTTAATAACTGTATTACAAGTAGCACATTTATTTCCATTTCCAAAATCTGAATAACTTATTTACCTTTACAACAGTATCTAAGTGGTTATCGCAGAGCTGAGCGAGATGCTTGCAATGGTTAGCTCTATGTAGGTTGCGCTGCAGCAGTTTGCCGTCGAAGTACAGCCAAGGGGCAGCCACGAGCCACGGCACGGGAGCTCCGCAAGCGTCGTTGGCGAGCAGCGCCGCTTCTGCACCAGCCATCACTAGGGCGCCTAGTTGCACGCCACGAGAGCTTATTCCATTCACCTGTGTAGATCATACATCAAATTGTATTTGATCCTACTATCCTACTAATATTTTAAATGTGAAAGATTGTGAGAATGTATGTATGGATATTCTTTCAGAAATTTGGTATGTAGATTGTAGATAGGTAATGGATTAACACCTAGGATATCTTGGTTTTGCCCTGGGAATAGGCTAGACTATGAGGGTAAAACTGCAGGGCATAGTATGTTATAAAGTTCACTCTTACAATCTGAAAAACAGAATTTATAATAAATTTTTAAGCAAATAAATAACCAGAATACCATTTAAAATTAATTATGTAGGAATAAATACATTGTTTAACTTACTGTCATTTCTTGCAAGTGAAGAGCATTCATGAGATCACTTGAGAAAGCTGTAGCTAAAAATGCATCTAACTCCTGCCGTCTTAATATTTGAATTTGAGATGTCATGATAAATCTGCAAGTTTATACATTTTAATTACACTTTAATTTGGTATGAAACTTTTTATACTTATATTGTTTACATTTAAATTTCTTTTAATACCTTAGCACAGTTGCTAAAATAAGCAGATGTTGTGGAACATAAGAAGTATTTAACATCAGTGGTGTGTCTGATTTCATGCAAGAGAGAAAAGCTCTCATACGGCGACATTTATCATCTTGCGCAGTTCTGAAATAAAAAAAAAACATAGGTAATTTCATATTATAATATTATATAATAATTAACAATATCATAAGAAATTAAAGAATTGGTATAAGGCTTACCCAAACCAAAGCCTCTGCACAGTAGGCACTGGCCAATCAAGCACAACACCTGGTACTATCTCTGGACTTTTTCCGGGATTTACACGAGAATAAATCCATTCCCCCACTTGCACAGTACATGGACGATCATTACTACCAGAGGCAACAGTTGT
The DNA here is from genome assembly GCA_026213755.1 of Eurema hecabe. NCBI lineage: Eukaryota > Metazoa > Arthropoda > Insecta > Lepidoptera > Pieridae > Terias > Terias hecabe. The sequence continues at coordinate 4,701,520 of JADANM010006178.1, forward strand.
GCCTTCTTCTACAAAATTGATATTATTAAAGAATTTTCGAAAAAAAATTTTCTAAAAATAATTTTAATATTGTTTTTTATATTTGGTACTAATTTAAATTTTTCAAAACACTTGAAATCAAATTACTTTTAAAAAATTTTCAAAGTTAGCAAGCTTATTTAAAATTTACCTTTAGCTTTTTGGGCCATGAATCGATGATGATGCATGTTATATAAAATAGCATACACATTTTGCCTAATAGGTCTGTAGAAATGGTGTATAGATGGTATTTCTCTATGGTTGTCATCCTCCATTAATACAGGCAAGGTTATTTGGCGATGAGTAAGTATTGAGAGCATTTGTGGGTGCATAAGACCACGGGTATGTCGTTCTGCACAAGTGCGAAGAACCTCTGCTGGAGCACTTGGACAATTATCTTCATTCTGCAAATTTGCGCTTACATTTGGAATTCCCTAAAAATAAAAAAAAAATATATTTCAAAACTTGTTACTTAAAATATCAAAAGTCGATCATTCCATACAGACCAATCACAATTCTTGCATTTTAAGAATTTTGACATACTTAGCAAATTTTAATGATATTTACAGACATAATGAATAAGATGTCGCAATCAAGCAATCTAGAGGATAGATAAAATAATGGCAAATTGTATCACACCTCCTTGGATGATGATTTCTCGATTTTATCTATTGGTTTCCCAGCTTGTTGAGGTTTGATTAAATCGCCGTCTCCCGTTTCGAGCGTCATTGCAGCCACCCCATGACTCAATTCATGGCAATGTTCTTCTAAGCTAAAGTCTGCATTCATTGATGCATTTGCTGTGGCCAATTTATAATCTTCCAAGCCTTTTTGCTGTAATTCATTGAGATACAATTTTGACAACCATCCAAGTGCTTTAATTATTATACAAAAAATAAGATGATTTATTAACATAAAGGTGAAATAATTGAATTCACAAATAAAAATATAATACATGTATATCTACAAAACAAAAAGAAACATAAAAAGCACCCAGCACATGGAAGTTTTAGATGATTTCTAATGAAATGTTCACAAAAACAATCGCCAATAATTATATATGATGCCAATGTGAATGGATAATTATTAAAAGGCGTGGATGACCACAGCAAAACCATTATTATTATAAAAATAACCTCATGTTCTGATGTCTCTGTGGCTAATTTTGTAGTGTCCAAGTCAGTTGAAGTTGATTGTGGACTAATTTCAGGCCTCTGGCCTTTTTTGTTAGTCTTTGGGCGGCGACCTGGAATAGAAAGTTTGAGTTATAATATTTAATTCTACTTAATTCCTTTAAATATATTTGCCTCAAAATTTTTAACTTACCAGAAGCAGTTCTATACTTTAAAAAGCCATCTTTGGTCCCATTAAAATAATACTGTACGGCTTGTTTTAGTTTTGCAGCTCGTAGATCATTAAGATCACCAAAAATTTCAATGCAGGCAGAATCAATATCGGATGAAGGTAAGTCTCGGACAAACTGACCAATAGTTTTAATTAATGTATCTGGTGGAACTTGTTGCTAAAAGGTGTAACAGAAATAATTAAATAATCTCTTGTGATGTAACTTTGCTAATAAACATATAATTAAATAAACAAACCTTTCTTTGATTGATACCAAGGCGTTTGTAAAAGTCTGTTAAACTTTGTTCTGATAAAATAACTCCTCCCAAAAGTGCAGCAAACAGACACAAACGGTCTTGAGGCACATCTAATACTTTAGGTAATTCATGTACCATGTATTCTTTAGTTTCCAAAGATGACTGAAACAAATGTAGTAATATAAAAGGAGACTAATATTAGAAGATTGCTATCCTCTGTATATCTATCTACCTATTTATTAGATTACTTAGAGATAAAAATAACTTTTTCAAATCATGTTATACTCACTCTGTAAGTAAGTTTCAACTGGGATGAACTAAAATATCTGGGAGGCTGAAATACTAAATATTCTCCAGAGCAACCAACTAATCCAGCATATGCCTTTTCTCTACACAGACCCACTACTTCTTGGCAATGATCATCAGAAGATACCATCTGGAAGATATTTTTTTATAGATTTCATATTTAAGGATATTTTAATAATTTTAAATTGTATTTTGGTAAGGAATACATACAATTGGAATATTCAGGTATCTTAATGCTGTTCTAAGGCAAGAATGTAATCCAGTTGGTGGTACCCACCACACTTTAGGTGGTGGTGTACCTTTTGTTACAATGTGACGCAGTACCTACAAAAGATAAGAATGTAAAACATTAAAATAATTAATGTGCAATATTTGTAATACAAATTGAACTTTATCACAGATTAATGATAATAATTTCTTAATTATTTTATTTACTAGGAAATATTACTTACAGAATTGACTCTGTGTCTGTATGTTGCTTGAGATTGAATCCAATGTTGTGGCAATGCGGGTGGTGTAGGATGAGCTCCATTAAAACAAACACATAGAGCAACTTGATGTTCAGCAAGCGCCTGCGCCAATGTTGTTAAAAATTGTACACATCGCGCCCATTGGCCACCACAAGCCCAATCTGCAAAAATGTACTACTATGATTCAAGAAAAACAAAAAGAACTAGCAACATGTAATTACATCTCAGCAATGTCATCAGTAAGTGTGAGCACTAGTGGCACAAATTTCTAAAGCAAAAATACATGACAAAAATACAAATTTGGTTACTATAATGCACAGCACACATGACTACAGCATACAAAACTAATAGTTTATAGTTAAATTTTACGGTGACATTTTTGTTTATTTGGACTTTGTAAAATAACAAAATAATCTGTTTAATGTTTATCATTTATATCACCTGGATGTGTGCCATTCAATATATAACAAATAACTTTTAATATTACGAATAAATTTTACGTGTTCCGAGTGTGAATACATGTTTTAACAGTATTATTTATTAAAATTACATAATATTTGGTTTATACAAGTAAACAATTATTATTAAATGACACTTAACTAAAGAAATGAATTATTTTCTTAAAGTTTAAAAAAACAATAAAGGCTCATTTGTAGTGTTAAAATAATATAAGATATCGTAAAATAAAATACAAGTCGAATTCAATAGAATATGCAGTTTTCTTCACTTACCCGAGAAATATCCACCATACAAGCGATCCAAACAACCTTCTGCGTCTAGTACCAATCTAAAACCACCAGGATGAGATCTGGCGATCCTAAAAAGATCTACTCCTACTCCTTCGTTTTCTAAAAAGGTCTGTAGATCTTGTATACCCATGGCTATGGAAACATATAAGTATCCGCTAAAATGTACTCAAATACTCGTTGGACTCGATTAAATGACCGAGCTGAAAAATCATATTTGGGTTTTAATAATTTTCACTTCATATTATTAAAGGGTTTTTTTATTGCGACAAATAGATCTAATTATTAGAAAAAAATACAGAGAAGAGGTATGCATAACCGGCACATTACCTAGTGTTTAAAATAAGATAAAAAAAATCGTAATAAAATAAGAACGTCCTTGGCGTTAACTTAAATTCACATAACAAAAACTGATACGAACCTTATTTCAAAAAACCATGCCCTCAAATTATTCCGGCAGCCGAAAGTTGGAAAATGGAAACGGAAGCCATTTGTAATTTTGTAATTTTCTAATCCATTCCCTGCCTTGCCTTGAGCGATTTTTTCCACAGATAAAACCTGCAAAATGCAAATATTATGTTTAATGACATAAAAATAATGAACGGATCTAGTGCATTTATAGGTTTATATCTACAAAAACTATTTTAAATAAAAATTATTTATAAGCAGTTGAGTTTGCTGTTTAATAAAATATATAAACGGAACTTAAACTATATACATACAATAATAAATGTTTGAATTAATTCACAAAAACAATTAAGTAGTAACAACACACTCTTTTAAGCGCATTTTATATAATCTTAGAAACTACTATTATTATTATATATCATTTGTTTTTGAAAAAAATATCTTTATCTTAATAAAAATTGGTTCTAAAGAAAGGAAACGTTGAAAATAATGTTTTTGCAGTAGTTTAAGTAATTTTATCCTTTCAAGCCTTTTTATGATTTTTTAATTTTAAAATAAATATTTCTATGAAACTAAGTTTAAACTGTAGTGTGTTTTTGAATTTAAAAATGTCTTTTGGGTTTCAATGACACTCAGTAAATGTCATTTTTTTGAAAGGTGAAGTATGTCAGACTAGCTTTAGCTTATCGCAAAATCGTCATCGTATTCCCTACCTATCTACAGTCTACACCGTAGGAGTTTTGGGCGTTGTAAATTAAAAATAAGAATGTGTTTATGTTATTATAAAACTCTAAGTTTTTTAAGTATCTAATTAAATGTGTGATTCATATGTGCGTTGTGTTTTAAAACATCCATAGTACTTATGATGCTATAAAATTGTTTAACACGGTATCAGTATATAATTTTATGATTGATTTTCCAAAAACGAATATTTAACAAACTAGTGATGCCGGAACAAAGTAATGATTACCGAGTTGTGGTCTTTGGTGCGGGTGGTGTAGGAAAAAGTTCTCTTGTATTGCGATTCGTCAAAGGAACATTCAGAGAGTCCTATATACCGACGATTGAAGATACTTACAGACAGGTATGTTCTTATTTATGCTAAAGCTGATCGAGTAATTTAATATATCCCTTAACTCATCGTATAAATGATTAATTATTATTTCCTAGCTCTGTTACCAATACAAGTATTTTCAAAATAATGTTAGTTTTTATAGATCTTAAAGTCGATAATAAGAATTAAAAAAGTTCGTATTTGAAACAACAAAATTTGGCCAGTATACTCCTATTGTAAAGCTTTTATGTTTTTTAAAGATATAAATATGTAAAACCAACATATTACACTAATAATAAGATTTATAAATAAAAAGAAAACTAAAGATAGGTCTACACATTATATTCGTAAAATAATTAGGTGACATTATATCAAATATACAATAACACAAAAATAACAAGTAAATACAAATTGTTCTTTAATAATATGTAGTATGTATTCAAAATACGTTTCAGTTTCATTGGTTAAAAAAACAGCATAAATAGGGGGTATGATGCCAAATTGTTTTGGCATTGTGACAGCTTTATTGTAATATCATTGTAAAAGATAATATCCTTTGCATGGACACTTCACACATAGGTTAAATTTCTAGATAACATCTATAATGTTTTCTACATATTTTTGTAAAGAAATTTAACTTGTAATTTTCAATTACAAGTCATTATATTATTTTTACATTTATTGTGACAGCTTTATTGTAATAAATAATATAATTTACTTAATTTATTTAATTTACATTATATTATTTATTACAATAAAGCTGTTCCAGAATAAAATCTACAAATTTAACCTATGTGTGAAGTGTCCATGCAAAGGATATTATCTTTTTATGCTTTTATCTTTGCCTAGCTGCTCAACTACAAATTATCTGTTTTTTATATGTATAATAAGTATTTTATTAATAAAATTAATTTAATTAATCAAGATCACTGAAAATCTCACAAATTTTATCTCTTAGTAATAAATACAGTTGAAATAAATTATGTTTTCTATACAATCTAATCATAAATGGTTTTTTATTAACTTAAATGTTTGGTTATTTATTAATTTTGGTTAATTGAAATTAATATTGTTTCTTCTAATTCAGGTTATCAGCAGCAACAAAACTATATGCACACTGCAAATAACCGACACTACAGGTTCACACCAGTTTCCAGCCATGCAAAGGCTATCTATAAGCAAGGTAATTCATGTATTTATTATTTTCCTATACAAAATATTTCATAACTTCATGTTCAAAAGCAAATATTTTAAATATGAGAATTTAACTGGCTCCAAAGTTATGCCCACATTAAAATGTTTTAAATTTTAAGAACAGCCAGAGATAATAGAGAGTGAAAAACTGATATTATGTGTGTAGTAAACTAGGCTACAGTTTCTCGACCACTTAATAATGTTATTCTGAAATGTATGTACAACTACATTTTAAAGATATGTTTGCCAAAACCCTCTCTTTGTGTGTGTGTATATTCTTCTTTATTAAATTAATCATTGTATTTGTGCAATATATACCTATAATATGACCATTTTTGCTTGGCCCAAAGTTTAGGTTTTCTTTTTTGACCTAGAACTTATTGTCTTTACTTTTGCCAGATTGTTATTTGATGAAGTATTTGTTTGTGAGGCAATCAACTTAAACATATTATGTCCTCTGGACCTCTTCTCTTATACCTAAAATGAAAATAGGAATCGGACCGGAAAAACGTACCAAGAAATTTATAGGACAATATGTTTTTTAAATAATACTACTAATTAACTAAGTAAAAAATAAAAATCTACTGGTTAGTAATAATTTACGATGACCTTGTTATCAATACATGTTGGAAAGAGGGGACTCTTTGATTAAACCATAGATGTTTTAGGACAAATATTTTTTCAAGTAATTTAGATAATTATCTTGAGATAACACAAGAAAAATCAGTTAGTAATAAATATTTTTTAATCCCCAAATCGACATATTTTATCCTTGCTACCTCTGTTAGCTACCACAATCGAGAGTTTGGTATAGGAAATTATTGGGCGTCTCATAAAAATAAAGCTTCTCACCAAAAATTAGCTTGATAGTAATCAATTGGAAAAATGTATCAGGGATCCCGGACTATTACATTTAAACTTGCAATTTAATTTTGACTCAATAAAATAATGAAAACCATACAACCAAACAATTTTTATAGTTATTAATAATTTGTTATAAATGGTTACTTTAATATATATGTACAATAAAGAAATTTATTTGTCATGTGAAAATGTTTGTCGTTGATTATGTTTTAGGGTCATGCATTCATACTTGTGTATTCCGTGAGCAGTCGACAATCTCTGGAAGAGTTAAAGCCTATTTGGCAAACGATAAAAGAAATAAAGGGTGCAGACTTGCCGAATATTCCTGTAATGCTAGCGGGGAATAAGTGCGATGAGAGTCCTGAAATCCGTGAAGTTTCTGCTGCTGAAGGTCAAGCTCAGGCGCAAGAGTGGGGTGTATCCTTCATGGAAACTTCCGCAAAAACTAACCACAATGTCACCCAATTGTTCCAGGTAAGAGCTATTATAATAATTATAACTTTTTACGAATATTTTTGTTTCGAACGTACGTTACGTTCTTCGAAAACAAATATATACGTTACGTATATATTTGTTTTCGAAGAACGTCGCACAAACGAGTCAATCCTCAAAGAACTCAATATAACATCGCGGCTCTCAACAATCTGTAGGCAGAGGGTCCTCAAGTTCTTAGGACACACGGTCAGGCGAGACCCAGACAGTCTAGAAAGGCTGATAATCACTGGCTGTGTTGAAGGAAAGAGAGCAAGAGGCCGTTCCCCTACAAGATGGACTCATGCAACACAGGACGCTACGGGAGCTTCGTTGCAAACATCCATCCAGATGGCTCAAGACCGAAGTGACTGGAAGGAAATGGTGGCCAGGGTGACGCACCATAGTCACGTCCCTCAGTCATGAGGTCACGACGAAGAAGATTTTTGTTTCCGTAACAGAGTCGATAGTGTCGTGTAAACTGAACAAATTATTTTTGGAACATTATTTTGAAAACGCTTGAATACTTACGAAGTGCATTATAAAACATATACCTGAATTATGATAAAATTAAACTTCTATGTTTATGTCTAACTTTCTATGTTTATTTATAGGCTTGATTTGCTCATTGCAAAATTTTGTTATGATCGACTAGTACTTGTCCGGTTTTCAAGTAAAGCAATTTAATGTGTATTCAATGTTTTAAAGATTAAGATATGAAATAGGTTTAACTAGTTAAAGTTATATCAATATAAATTCCCTGAATTATAACTTACTAACACATAATATAAATTTCTCCAATTTCCTTAAATACAATTTTCTACAATAAAAACGATAGAGAAATTTGTTTCTATTAAAAACAGATGTATAGTTGAAGTACTAAGATTCTCAAATATTATTTCAGGAGCTACTTAACATGGAAAAGAACCGAAATGTATCGCTCCAGGTTGACGGAAAAGGGAAAAAGAAAAAGGATAAGAATGTTAAAGAAGGTGGCGAAGGATCGGCTACTGGAAGGGAGAAATGCCTATTAATGTAGATATAGTTTAGTTTTTTTTTACATTCCCATCATAATCGTTATATAACAAGCAACATTACTTAACTAAAATGTACCTTTTCATCTAGTTCATCATAATGTAATGTTTAGTATTGTAATTCTCGTAGCAAATGGGTACATAGAAAAATCATATTGTATTAATGTTGCTTGTTAATTTAAACCAACTCACAATTTTCTAGTCATTTAAATCCAAATATTTCTCATTAGTTAAGCACGGAAAAATTGCATTTAAATAAATAATATTATGCCTATTACTATGTTAGTTTGTGCGATGCCAAGACATCGTAGAATATATATTTTGCTATAACTAAAAATTACCTTATTTACACTAGTTACATATTTATCTATTATTATATGATTAACGACTGAAACGCTAAGGTCGCGAAGTTATTCCGTACGTTAGTGTTAAAATACAACGAAGTCTGTAGGACTACTGTTATTATATGTATGTACGTACGCTGAAATAAAAATAAATTTTCATTTTAATTTAAGTATTCAGTACCTGAAATTCAGAATACTTAAAACGCAGGTAGCTCATAAAATCGATTTTAGCAACGGCGATTTTAGATTTTTTTATGTATCGGATTGTTAAGTTCTGAAAAAAAAAAACGCTGAGGTTGTTAGAAAATGGCAATATCAATAGATATGGCTGTAATCTGTATAATAATTTTATTTATACATATATGTTTTGAGCAGTTCCTACGGTTCTTGCAACAAGAACGAGTATTTTGCATCGCTATTGAATTATTATTATTACCAAGAGAATGTTACAGTTTATTGCCATTGTAAGAGGTAACATGTGCCAAATATTTTTAAAGTAAAATAGCATTAGACAGGTTTTATTGAGCACAAAAAATAACAATTATGTTACCTTTTAGATAATTTTTTGATTTTTGTCATTTCTCAACATTGTTTTTAAATAAAACCATTAATAGGTAAAATTACTCTCTTGTAAAAATATAAGGACATGTAATAACATTTCCTTATATTTTTACAAGAGAGTAAGTGTAATTAGCAATTTGTATGTCATTATTTTTTTTCATTTTTATAATATCTTATAATCTTACACAGGAATGGGAAGTTTTATTATAATATACCTACACAATATTGCTTTATCGGCTTATCTTACAATGACAGTAAAACATTCTCTAAAACCCCTTGACTACTAGTGTCATTTTTTAATTAAATAATAATTATAAAAAACGTAGCTATCGCTAGTCATTAGTGCACATTAATAAATATCGTTCACTAACATATCTAATTAGAATTGTCCATGGTTACAAATTTATCTAGTCAATCAATAAACATTATTGATTATTGTATATTATGCTGATTATAGTGAGAAACTACTTAGTGATTACATAGAATTATCGTGTTTTTATTTTTTAAGCTTATACATATAAACAAGGCATTTGTTATGGAAATTTTTTATTTTATTATTTTTTTGCGGAATCTCGTGTTCCTATATTATTTATACATTTTCAGTTTATTTATACATTATCAATTTGCAACCATTTAAGCAACATCACCACATTGAATTTGTTATATAGTACATAATATTATAATTATGTAGTAAGAATATTATGTACACATTGATAAAAATTGTTACATTTAATTGTTGTAACTGGACCAATGTTATTTAACATTATTGTTGTTTGATGTTTTTTCTACAGTTGTAATATTATATTTTTATTGTGTGTAATTGTACGAATCAATTTATTTGTTTTATACCAGTCCTATATCTTTCATATGTGCAAATGTACTTTATAATTTCTGTTCTTGCTTCTTAAACTATGTGCTTAAACATTGATGCATTCCACTTTATATATCTTCAAAAAGCAACAAACTTGGATTCATGCAATTAATGGAACAGTGTCTTCAAGTGTATATTATAATCTACTTCTAAATCTTTGTAAACATATTCTAAACTTTTCAATTCAATTTTCTCTTAAAAGCACCTTGAGTGTTTGTCTTATCTGCCATAGTGATTTATTAAATATTCAAATGATGTAATTTTTAATATTTCATATTCTCTAAATAAATCTACAAGTAGAGTAGTGAACAAGTGAGCTTAAATACAATTCCTAACTTTCAAGGATAAATCATGTACGGTTAAATTTCAAACAATGATTTTGCTTTACTTTTTATTTACATATTATAATAATAGAATTCATAACCATTTTTAATTTTTTTTAAATAACACAACGAATTTTTTTTCCTATTATAATTATTTTAAAATATTATACCTAAGATTTATCCATGAAAGTAAGAATTTTTATCCCATCTTTTAAAGTAAAAATTAATCAATTTAAAATAATAAATTTTCATAAGGTGCAAAATAATGTATATGGCAATAATATTGAAATAGTTTGAATCACGAAAGTCGATTTTGTCTAAAAATTTATGTAAAAATAATATAATTTAGTGTTATTGTTCAGTGTTTTGGGACTTATACTGTTAACTAATAATGCTATTGAATTCGCTATGTAGTACATACTAGATCTAGAGGGGTGGGTTTTGTGGGTTTTTTCATTCTAGACTCATTCGACATAATATTTACCATCATTAATGAGACAACGATTTAATTCATTAATTATATTACTTATTTAACCAAACCGATATTTGTAAACATCTTTCGTTCTGTCCAGTTCAGTTTATTCATCGATTTTCTGGACCTTACGTAAGAGCAGAGACACTTGGTACTTGTTTTCCAATTATAACACTAGTGCGTATTGTGCGGCATAATACTTAATGTTTCAACTACATCTTTCTTTATTCATACCTAGCTGACCCGTACCCATTTCGTTGGGCATAATATTGATTACCCTTTGCGGTTTTTATATAGCCTATGCAACTCTGAAATAATGTGGTTTTCTATTGGCGAAAGAAGTTTTAAAATCGGTTTAGTAGATCTCGAGAATACTCCTTACAATTTAACAAACACACTAACTTTACTTCTTTATAATATTAGTATAGATATATCGAGCATTCTAAAAAGTATAATAACAGTCACGAATGTTTAGCGATTGACGAGAATAGCTGCGCATCGGTACAATCGCGCTCGTAAATGATTTGAAAATATTATTAAATATTTATCTGTTATTATACATGTGACCTTAAAGTAATTCAATTAACTATATTAAATATGTAATGGCTATTATGATATTATTAAATGTCTTGGGTTGCCTTATCTTTTAAAATATTACATAACAAGCTCATAATTTTATAATTTAATTGACTACAAATTTAATCGTCTGTATCGGTTAGTTGATGCACGCCATCCATGATATTATCGTATTTGGCATTGGAGATGATGCATTTTCGATGTTTAAAAATCGTAAATAATAGTAATAATAAACAAATAACTTTATATTTTATCCAAAAGAGAAAACGTAACAACACAACAAAATTTATAACAAAAGAGAAACAAACACTTAACAATCGACTATAACTTTACAAAACAGAAACAAGAAAATTAACAATCAAGGTTTAACAAAACTTAAAACAAAACAAAAAAATCAACAAAACTTAAATTAACGTAATTCAAAACTTTCTGAACGTGACTGTACTTGAGAAGCAAGCGGAGCGTCTTATTGGTCCGAGAAACACAACACGACTGGGGAGTCATAATCATAAATCTTTATTTGCACATAAACATAAGTATTGAGTTGTTATTTACATTTTGGATGAAACATGTACCATGTTTAGCCGCATTTCATACATGCGTGCATTTCATAGTGGGGGGGAACCAATCACCGCTCGCGCACCCGACGCTCACGCGCCCCGCTCGTCGCGTCCCTTCCCCTCGATATCTTCTTTCTTTCTTTCTTATATTATGGCATTAGCGTCTAGCTTTTTGCCAATGTCAATGTAATAAGAGGCAACGTGTTACGTGGTCAAGATAAAAGTCGATATTTGTCAAGTAAAATCGTCATCAAGTCGTCTTTAGTCGAGTCAGTCAGTCGTTTCGTTGTGCCCATCGTAAAGTGATAGTAAACTTTACGAAGAACCTCGACGAATCTTGGAGCAATCGGAACGGCGCTACTATGCGCTCTCGAATAAATTCTTCATTTCCTGGACACTTATTAGCTAATTTACTGCATGAATCACTATCACAATCAAACATTAAATCACTTTATGCACCAAAAAACGAATATTCAATCGAGATTACAAATGGACGCCGCCAGATTCCCGCAAAAACTCCCCTCGATACCTTATTTTTGACTTCTGCGCAGGTTTCGTTCAGCGCTAAAGGTATAGTACGCGTCACGAATCTTTAGCGCTGAACGAAGCCTGCGCAGAAGTCAAAAATAAGGTATCGAGGTAACGGCGTGCACGTGATCGTCGGGTGCGCGAGCGTTGATTGGTTGTCCCAGTCGTGTTGTCTTTCTCGCATCAAAACGCGCGATTCTACCGATGCGCAGCTATTCTCGTCAATCGCTAAACTTAAATGACGCGTACTATAATTGACGGTTACTATACTAAGTGGTGTTTTCGCTTGATGCGTGCAATTACATGTAGGTACAGTGACAGAAAACTAACGGCTTTTTTTTATTTCTGTATTTCGAAAGGGGTGTTTCAGAAACCGAGCGGATCGATTCAAGCGAGTCATTAATCTTGAGATGCACTCTGACCATCAGTCACTACTCGTACAAGCAAGCAACAGAATAAGCATATTCCGCTTTTTTGGGACAGATATAGTTTAAACTTTAAAGCATGTAAACGTACATGTAAAATGATCTCATTACTCATAGGAAAAACACTAGTCTGCAGCAGCTCTTAATTTTATCTGGTTACGAATCTAGTTCCATAATTACTGCGAATATATCAGACGATTGTTTTGAATCAATATTCGTGTTGTTTTATTAATTTTTGCTCTGGGAACATTAAGTATTTATGTAACGCAACGTTATTCGATAATAGTCTTGTCATATATTAATTGTTACGGTTGGTTACATTTTATTTAAATAAACCGATACATCCCCTACGGATTTTATTCCTAAAAAAGGTATTTAATTTTCTGTAATAAATTACAAATAGTTATTTTAATGTTACTTAGGTACAGAAAAAAAATTAAAAATTGCGTTACATAATACTGCAATGAACTGATTTTGAAAAATTTAATGCCGGCAGATGGAAGTTTAAGTATTTCGCAAACACAATTACTTATAACATTTATATAGAGTGATAGTCCATATTGCGATAGATCCCTAGTAGTAGATTAGATGGATGTAGGCGCCTCAGGAACGCATTTGAAGCTTGGCCAACATCGTGCGAGATAGGGCTTTAGTTAATGCACACGGATTGACGTTGTATATACATAATGTTTTATTAAAATGTTAATTATTATGAGGTTGCGAATGTTTGTTGACCAATAGAATAGATAGTAAGATTAGAATCCGCTTTGTCCCCAGATACTGTCGTATCATTTGTGAAAAATAACCTTTCCTGAGATCCAACTGTAAATTTTTAAATGATATCATGTAATTTTTTAATTTGTCTTGTAAACACTTTCTCAATAAGGCATCACGAAAATAAAATATTAAATATTGATTTGGTTATTTATTTAAAATCCAATAAATCATATATTTAAAAATGATGTATCAGCAGTTAGCAATATCAATATCACAGATAATCTTATGTAGTTCTACACTAACAACATTTAAGACACTTAATTCCTGATTGACCTATATCTTATCAAGTTTTGCGCGTATATGGACAGTTAACATAAGTTAAGCCTAAAAACAGTAATGTGAATTACACACAATTAATGAGATTATGCTTTTGTATTATATTAGTGAAACAATATACATCTTGAACATTAATATCAATTGTTTAGAATTTTTAAATTGGAGTGTTGATTAACGGAGCTAATTTGTTAAACATAAAGAAATGAGTGTGTATAAATGTTACGCATCACCACCTCCATAATGTCTTCCTTTTTTACCAAACATTTTTTCCTTGAATTCAATCTCCTTCGGTAAATTTGAGCTTAGATCAGAAAGTCTTCCTGCACTAGCAGATCTTCTAATAGTACTATGACTTGAACTCATAAGAGATAACTTCTGATTGGAATTGTTATTAGCGTGTGTTGTATTCAAAGCTCTTGAGCATACATCTAAAAATTTGTTTAATGTTTCGCCAGTTATTCTATCACCCTGTATGCTAGGAGTCTGCTGCACAGGGGCTTCCATTGTTCTATGTCGTTTTGGCAATGCAACACTTAATATATTCAAGAAGTTTAATTGAAAAGGTACATTCAAAATGTAATTAAAGATTATTGACACAAGCATCATTATAAGTAATGCATTAAAAACTAGTACCAAAATTCCTTGCATAATTTTATTAAATGGGTACATAAGATCGGCTGAAACAAAAATTCAAAATTAAATACTAATATTAGCAATATTCTTATTTAAATAAACTATTTTTTATGTTGACACTACAACCACCAAAATACCAACAGTTTACAGCCAAGTTACATACACTTGTAAAGCAAAAATTATGTCATGGTATCCTTTTAAGAAATTCATCTTAATAATATTTTTTGTGATGGCTTGTAGTTGAGCAGAAGGATCAACTGATGGTAAGTAATCATCTCCACCCATAGACAACAGAAAAGCTTACAGTCTCTAAACTGTGTTGCCAGCTCATAAAGATCAATAGGAAAAAGTTTATGAGATATGACAACAAAAGATGGGAACAGAAAAATGTGCCTCTGATGTTCCCACTTACTGAACAAAATACTTTAGATTTACCATAATGGTTTTATGCAAGTTTTCTATTGAAGTCGATTATTAATTATTCACCTGTTATCTCATGCAGCATTGTATTCACTGTAGCACTTATAGTAACCATAGGCTCGGATATAATAGTTGTAAACATTCTTAAACCTATTTTCAGTGGATTCATGTGTTTCAACATTATGATCGGATCTGGTGGGGTTACTTCACATTCTGTTGTCCAGAAGTACCATTTACATGCATTGACAGCTGTTAGAAATCTATCAACTTCTTCTTTTTCAGCTTCCTGTAAACATTAGATTCAAATTAATCTTTGAATATTGAAATTTTTCATTTCTACATTTCAAGTTTCAATATTAAGAATGTCAAAACATACTCACTTTATAAGAAATAAATGCTTCATAGAAATAAAGAGAAACACCTAACACTATTAAAAGATGTTTGTATGAAATGTATTGCCACAACCATAACATGCCTATTATACAGGCAAGGATAGTTGAACCCCATGTTAAATATTCCTGAAATGTAAATACTACTTAAATAACTAATGCATTTAAAATTCATTAAAATATAAAATTTTAAGTGACTTCCAAATTAAGTTCAAGGACTTAATAAAATAAACATTATAAGAATTAAATATCAATACAGATACAATAATATGGTTTAATATTATAAGTTTTGATTTCCTCACCTTGTATTCTACTAAATATGAATAAATATATTCATTCCAGGCCATTACTATTTTCTCTGTTACAGTGGGTTTATATATTGCTTCCTCTATCAAACCAATAGATCTACGAAACATTTCTTCTGAGAGAGGATCATTGGATGTTATGTATGCATTCAGAATATCTATTTGGTCTTGATTATATTTCATTTGTAAAGATACATCAATTGAACTATCTTCATTTTCCTAGTTTATATAATTATTTATTATTAATTAGAATAAAAAACAATGAACTTAATAGTAATTACAGAAATATGTTTTTATACCTTTTTTTGACCCCCTTTTAATATAATTGCTAGTAAGCGTTTGTAAAACCAGTCACTCATGCTTTGACTAGACTCAGTTTTGGGTTCGATTACTTTTTTTGGAAGCCTCAAATCCGGTGGTAGATCATCTTCATTTGGGATAGTATTATAAGTTTCTATGTCCCAAGGATCTGGCCCAATTTGGCTATTACATTCATATATGGTATAAGCGAGATAAATAACCAAAATCGATTTTAACATCTTCATATTTATTGGAATTTCACTAGTCACTTTAAAATGTTACAAATGTTGTTTGCAAATACAAAGGCAACTTTTAATAACTGGTTATTTTATAGAAATGTAATTGGTTGCTTTTATTGTACTAAAAGTTAAAACGCCAGCGAACATAACAGCTGTTCATAACTTTTTGTTTTTTACCAGATGAGATCATTGTTTATAAAATTATGACCTGAACAACATTTATACTTATTACAGCATGACAAATATAATACACATAAATATAAAAATTGGAGTGCGATTAAACAATATTCTTTCAAGCACTGAATTGTTAATTTTGAACTAACAAATTACACACATTTTTAACTTTTGAATTATAAGTTTTCAGTTTTGATTTTTGAATATTCAGTTTGAAGTTTGCACTGTGCAAGTCTTGTTGTCCGTGATCAGTGTTACTAGTTTTTCATTTTATAAAAAACCATGATTGATAATCCTTAATTTAAAAATTTAAAGTGCACTTCGGACTTTTCAATTTATGCGATATCATTTAATTTAAGTGATAGGTAAATAAATGCCAATAAGTTGTTTACTCCAGACTAACAAAGCAACATTTGTTTTCTGTTGTGACATAACTGTCACTGTCACTACTCAGTACTCATAGTTGACAGTTACCATGACATTGACAGAAATGTCATAACTCATAGCCCATACTCCATAGGTTTGTAATCGTTAGTGGATTTGTTTTATTAAGTAAAAACTAAATAGCGCACTTTTATTTTACAGCCGGCAATATACTTGCGTTATTTTACTTTTAATCACCAGAAGCATAAAAAAAAGATTAGTAGGTAATCTTTTACAAAACTTATAACCATGACTTCAATTGATCTTGATCCGGCTATAAAATTATGCCTCAAGTATTTGCACTCGAGTGCTTCTGATTCAACTGAGCAGTTACGATTAACCTTGGATGATATGATTCGTCAAACTTATGGAAGTTCTAAAACACTCGGTAATGTTCTTCCGAAGAAGTATTTGAATGAAGAGAAGACGTCATCTCCATCGCGGACAAAGCATAAAAATGATAAAAGCTCTAGCAGTTCAAAATCTGTACCCATTCCTCAACAGTCTCCACAGCAAATACAGATCCCAGAAAGGGAAAATGATGATGATTCTGTTATGGATGGAGAGCTGGCATTTGATTTCTTACAAGAAGATTTGACTTGTGTCGTTTGTCGACAAATTGCGGTCCAAGCAGGAAATCGCTTAGTTGAGTGTGATGCTTGCCATGCACTGTATCATCAGGTAATTTATTCAGTTAGTTATTCAATAGAATTTATAAGTGTATAAATAATAATTAAATCACATTAAAAGTGGTTGTAATGGTAACTTTTGCTATTTCTACATACATACTCTTACATTGTTTTTAAAAATTAAATTATAGCTTTCTATGCTATAATGCTAACTTGATAAAAGCTTGTATCACTTAATACATTCATAATGATTTTGTATAAAATATACTAGAATACTACTACTAGGGTAGAATATACAACTTCAATAATTAACTAATTTATTATCTTTAACATTACAGGATTGTCACAAACCAGTTATAAGTGACAATGATATGAGTACTGGCTGGCAGTGCACTTCATGTCTCTCTTCACAAAGCTACGCAACAACTTATGTCAGTAAGGCCTCCTCAAAATCACCAACAAGAATTCCCGAGCCTACAACACCAGTTAAAATTACATCCACAACTACAGCATCTTCACCCCCTGCCAAAGTTGTTACACCCAATATTAATATAATTTCAGCAGATAAAAGAATTCAAATAATGAAGAAAAAGGCTGCTAAGCAACATGATAAAAAGAAGAGCAAATGATGGTTTTAGTTGTTGATTTTATTTTTACATAGTATGCTTTGTAAATTGTACATGTTTACATATTTTAATTTCTACATATTTAAAGGGCTTTTATCAAAAAAATTCGTTTTGAAATAATGTTTTACTTTAACATGAAACATAAAATGAAATATTAATGAAAATGTTACATGTATATTAAAATGTAGTTACAAAGCTAATATAATGCTGAGCAAATCTAATGATTTGTACTTATGTATGGTAGAATAAGTATATTTTAATTGTAGTATTTTAATAAAAATAAGATAAGGTAATTATAGTTTTTCTCTGAAATCCTTTATTTAAACAAAACAGCTACCTTAATACAAAGATGATAATTAACAATTTAAACATAGTATATATTTGTATACTAAGTATTATATGTGGCACATATAAAATACTATTTACCTATTTAAATGTTAAAAATGATTATACTAGATAAAATGTCCTGTGAAATTAAATGCAGGCATGCAGGTCACGGACAGCTTTCAAATTTAATGTTTTGTGAAGACTTGTACATTTTCTTTAAAACTATGTTTAATTTAAAACTCCTTTGGAAAGGTACGAGCTACTATTCCCGATTACCTATATTGTGTGTGAGGATTTATTTATTTATTTAGATTTGAAGAAGAATGGTTCGTTGTTGCTTTTCCTTGCAAATACAATGGGATATACATATAAAGCGGATGTTTTGATGCAGGTATATTAAACGGTGGATTGGAATATAGAATGTTTTTATCCTGGTATTAATAAAAATATTCCATGTCCGTACCCAGAATCTTATCCAATCAAAGAACGATAACTACGCGCCTGCAACTGCAGTACGCTGCTAGTTTATTCTGTATCTAGAAGTAACGAGCCATGAAATGTGTTAATCGTTATCTTAAAATTACAATGAGATATTTAAAAAAATAAACTAAGTGTAGGTACATTATTTAAAATCTGTCATTGTTAATATGTATGTGGGAAAGAAATAAAACTTAACGTCGGTTTATAAGAATTAATTATTCAATGAAAAATTTAGCATTTTGGTCATTACTATATACAAAAAATACTAGCTTGCGGAAGAGTCCGCAAGAGCCCGTGTCTTCGTCATCCGTCGCATAGCGACAAAGTGGAACACCATGGGTTTTAAATCTGTTTGAATAAGACAAAACATGTATTATAGTTTTCCCCCCGGATTTGTAGGAAGATATTCATGAGCATTTTCCCCCCGAAAAAAAAGTACAAACATTAATATTTAGCTACTAAGTACTAGTGGTTATTAAGAAATATTATTTTAATATAAGCAGTCCTGCTATTACATATATGTAGCTAAACACAAGTAGCAGTAGGTACTAGTCCCAAAAACTTTAGAAAGAAGTTTCTAATATATGAAAAATCGTAAGGCTTAATGTCTTACAGTCACATCGGGTGTGTGTTACATAGGGCACAGTAGGTATTTTCAATAATGAAATAAATTTATTAACGGAAAAAGGTATTTTGGGTTTTTATAATTATGTTTAGCGAGCATATCATTTACTGAGAAGGCGAGTACATAAGAAGATAGTAATAAGATAGAAGTAGAAATATTTCATTTATTAGATAACAATTTCTTAATACATTAAAGTTGAAAAATTACATTAAATTTGCGTTTTAAAAGTGCCTACTTATTCATTAAATAATTTTAACGTAAAGCTATTTACGGATGTAAAGTTCACGTTTCGGCATTGAATACATAACTATTTATATTTATTTTCGTTAGATACTAACAATTAGCCCATTATATCAAACGACGAAGCCCGAAGAACTTCCTCATCAAATATAGGTAATCTACTTACCTATAATATGTATCGAATATATAATGTTGTAGCCGATCTACGATTAACGAAATGTTATATCAACTGAGCTTTTGTTTTTCCAAGAGCGACATGTAACCAATAGTCAGAAGGGCCGTTTCTGATTGGTTGCACATGATCAAGGGGCGGATATAATCGTTCAGGATGCTGAGAAAGCTCCCCGACACTGCTCCCTAGAATCCTGGCTATAGAGATCGTTTTCACGAGCTATGCTTGTTACAGTTAGTTAGTAGCAACGCCTACGTCTTGTGTCGTGAAAACACTCGGATCTCTCGATAGTTGCAAGTAGATTATGTGGGAGGTTGAACTGATTTTTGATTTGTATTAAAGTGATAGTAATTGAAAAAAATATCTTATGTGAAGCAGTGATATAGTGATATAATTCAGCATTTTAGCGTGAAACTAGTAAGTACTTGACAAAGTTGAATTAAATTATATACCTATTATTGCATTAATAACACATTAATGTACAGCTTTAGTTGTTTCCTATTTAATAGTTACCGTATCAGAATATTATTGCTGGCCTATTTAGCGTGAATCAAAAGTATCGTTTTAACGCCTAACGTAGATACTACCTCATTTTCTAATAATTTTTACTATGACCATGACTCATGAGAAAAGATAACGATTATTTTAAAGACATAAATTCGTATAATTTAAATTGATATCGTAAAATTTCTATACGACCTTCTATAATACACAAAGATAAAACATATGTGTGAAGTTAGTTTACTAAAGTAAATTATGTACTATATAAACAGGAGCTTTTCTTAAATAAATTCATATTCGTAGATACGTAGGTATA
Organism: Eurema hecabe; assembly: GCA_026213755.1. Classification (NCBI taxonomy): domain Eukaryota; kingdom Metazoa; phylum Arthropoda; class Insecta; order Lepidoptera; family Pieridae; genus Terias; species Terias hecabe. The sequence continues at coordinate 4,722,198 of JADANM010006178.1, forward strand.
TAGTAGGTACCTACAGAGAATATATTTTATTCTAGGCAATCTAAAGGTTTTGATTGCCTCAACAACAATCGCATGCCATGTATGTTAATTTAAAAACACTAATATTAATAACACAACTAGTGACTGAACTTTTTCAATCTTACTCTCACATGTTATGCTTTATATGTTTTATTTTCCCGATTTTGTATTTCGTGTAAATTACCTATTTGCGATTTCAACAATCGGTTCAGTCGATTCTGATATTAACTAACATCCTATAAGCTTCTTAACTTTAGATATCTACTTAACTCCCAACGTTTAGGTACTTTTATGTAAAATATTTAATACCTACCTATCATATCTTAGGCTAGACCTATGATTTTAATAGTAGGTATATTTTTATTTTGATGTGATTATATTATCATGTTAGTTCAGTTGAAATTCATATGAACAATTTTATCGGTATAATACTTATTATTTATGTTTTCTCGTTTTTGTAACATAATCAATGTTTTCTCATCACGAACTTAAGAGTAGATAATATTTTTTAAATTTGTAATTGCAATTAGTACACATTCTTTGTCTACTCAACATTTATAATTAATTTCTTTACTATGAATTTCATAGGAAATGATGAACAACGGTAGAGCAAGGGTACCAAAATGTGCCAGATGCCGAAACCACGGCCTCATTTCAAGCTTGCGCGGGCACAAAAAGGCGTGTGCTTATAGAAACTGCCAATGCCCTAAGTGTGGTCTTATCAAGGAGAGACAAAGGATAATGGCCGCACAGGTAAGATATGTTGCATGAAAAGTTCCTAACAGGATCTAGTAGATATTTAAATTATTCATTAAGCGTTAAGTTTTTTTTAATCTATAGGTAGGTATATACTAAAATTACTTATAAAGAAGTAAAGTTTGTGTGTTTGTTAAATTGTAAGGGGTAATCTCGGTATCAATTGAAACGATTTTAAAAATTCTTTCAAAGTCAAAAGTATATTTATTCAATTAGGCTACATAAAGTTACACTTTTGAATCGTTATGGTATTACAAAACATTTACCATCGGTTCGGAAGGCACTTTCTACAGAGAAGAACCGGTAAGAAACTCTGATAGTCGCAACATACAATTGTAAATATAAACATACACTGGACTATTATAATATTTATAAGTAGATACATGAAAAAGGTCACCGTCCCACGAGCGTTAAGAAATATCATTCCAAGCGATTTTGTCTTCAATATATTCATTTAATGTATAGGTACCTACTTAGTACGCCTTTTTAATTAGACATTTTTTCACCAATTTTGCTGAGTGTCATAGGCTATATAAAAAAGGATTGTTAACATTATACCCAACAAGTGGGCACGTTTATATGTATATGTTCAATAATTAGTATGACGCGATAAAATATCAATAAAAATTATAATAGCTGACCTTTTAATTACGGTTGTAGAGCATAATAACAAAAAGAATAAAAGTAGCAACTAATGCCTTTTCGTGTTACGATTGATATAGCGATGACTATTAATCAAACGCTGTAAAAAGGTTGATTTATTTAATAATGAATACTTATGAAAACTTCCAAATCAGAAAAATACCTGAGTAGGTACCTACATAAATTGCACAATTCTCTCTGGTCGCTGTATATTTAATAGTGGGTTTTTTTTTCTTCAGGAAATAATGATGTAAATAGTAAGCTTTCAGAAATAAAGGATTACACAACTTAATGGAAGCTTTTATATATCCTAATATTTGGTATACAATCTTAAGAGAGAGCGCGATAGGTCATAAAAATATATAACGAATCGTTTTCACTGCTGTATTATTTTGTTGTGTTATATTGAAAGTCTTCACATGGTATGAATGGTACATATTGTACCATTTTTACTTCTTTTTTCCACGGGTCGTCTGATGTAAGCGACGTTGCGGTCTATGGTGGAACGCGCTTGCCTTGAAACCTTTTACACCCGACTCTTAAAGACTTTCGGATTGTATCCAACGGGGAAGACCCACTTACACGACAGCTGATTCCATTCTCTTGCTGGGCGCAAAAGAAAATTGGGATCGAAGCGTTTCCTTCGGATTTTGATTATACTGATCATGTAACGATGCCGCCTAGATTCACTGTAGTTATAGGCTTACAATCTTCATTCTTCTGCATTCAACATGCTATATCCAATATCTTTCAAAAGAAGAAAGTTTAACCTGCGGTTTGCTTTCAATCCGACCATGCCGACGGCGCTAAAGTGACAAAATATTTTTAAACATAAGAAAATATAACATAAAATCACCTTTTTTATTAAAGTGAATCGTAAAGTAATATAATCAGTGCAAAATATCATCGTTTAAATAATTAGTTCTAAAAATAACACTACCATTAAACGTAATTTCAGTCTTTATTTAGCATTATATAGGCGGAGTAGCTTGCACTAAATCCATTTAAGAATTGATGCGAGTTGTGAGTAATATCATAAGATTGTTGTGATATCAATACCTGCCTAATTCAGAAATAACATGCGACGCGAAGGCGTTAATGTGTTTTAATGTAGTGAAATCGAGATCAGCTAATGCGGCGCTGGGTTTATTTGAACAAGTGGCACATGTTTACAGAAGACGCCGGATGAAACATCGATCGGTTTGTACAGTAATGCATCGTTGTCGATGTCCCAGCACTTTTGTGTGGCGTTTGAGTTTCTTTTTTATTTTTAAATTTGACTTTAATCGTTTTTTTGGGATTCTTTTACAATCTGAAAATTCGATAGAAAACTTCTTCAGATCTTGGTTTTTTTTCTTATATATACATTAAGATGTACCCACTTACCTGTAATTCTTATCCTACTAGGTACATATATTAATTATACCTAGGTATACTAAGTATATAAGTACACTCAAATCAGGTAAATCAATAGGTTTCGCACAGAATAAAAATAGTGCAATAAAACTATAAGTGGATAAAACCTTCAGAGGGCTACTTATCTAATTCCAGTAGCTTATTTAATTTGTAGGGATCAGATTTTGTTTTTGTTATCAATGAGGCAGGAAACGCTTCGGGTGCGATCTATCCCGCTCCATTTCCCCTGGGTGACCGCTTGCCGCTCGCCGCTTACCAAATATAAACATTGTCTGTTTGTCATTGATTTTCCGATAAATTAATTTACTATATCGAATTACCATTCCTTTGTTTTTGAATAGGATACTATGGAAGGACATTTTTTATCGTATAGGTACGAGAATTTTATCACTTAGATACATGAGTTGTGAGTGGAAAACTACATTCAACATTCGGTAAAGTAACGTCACAAAATGTTGACTTAATACTTCTTAGCGTTCACAACTATGCTTACTATGTAAAGACATAGAAGTGTTTAAAAAATCAATCAAAAGTCTTTATAATTTATTTCCCAGGTAGCATTAAAGCGACAGCAAGCTGCTGAAGATAAAATAGCTCTGCATTTAGCGTCAGTAGAAAGCGGTACGTCTTTAGAAGCCTTACCTCCAGGACGTATATACGGTATGCGAGTGACTGGCCCATGTCAGAGCCCAGGACCTGAAGTTGATGAAGCTGACGACCAAACCGTAAGAATCAGATAAATTAATTCAAATCTTACAGAAATACAATATAATACCCTCTCTATATTATATCATGCCTTTATTGAAACTAATACTTACACTAAATTAGGTATACCATGTAGACTTTCGAAAGGTATTTGTTTCAAATTTACTCAGAAATAAAAACATTTTTTATTTCATCTCATTTCATTCCTATGCTGAAAATGTATTCTATGCAAAATTTTACAAACCTTTGAAGGGAATCGACGTATAGCTTGTAATTTTTTTTATAACCTTTAATATTTAAAAATGATCAAATAATTCTCGTTTTTAGCCAATTCACATAGATAGTGAAACGAGTGATTCCATGCCCGACTGCTGTGTATCTCCGGATTCATCTGGTCAAAGCTCTTCGAGAATTCGTGCTTGGTATGATTACCTATAATATAGAATATTTTACAATTTTACAAACAGTTTTTTGCATACACCGAAAAATAAAATTATTTTATAATAATTAATTATAAATAAAAGCCGTCCATTAATATAGTCCATAAAATCTATAAAGTATACATATAAATATATTTTAAACAGATATATTGATAGTTGAGCTTAATACACCTATCACTTTTAATATTTTAAATGTAATCATTACGTATTATTACATTATATATATTATTACATTACATAGGTATATTGTATTATTACAATAATATTTTGTGCAGTGGAGCGCCAAACGAAGTATGTTCAGATGAAAATCCTGTGAGCACTGCAGGCCTGGAAATGTTAAGGAAATTGTTTCCTGGTAAAAAACGTTCGGTCTTGGAGTTGGTTTTGAGGCGATGTAACCACGACCTTTTGCGTGCTGTTGAGCACTGCAACGCTACTCAGGTGAGATAAATAAAAATTAAAAACAAAATACAATATTATAGTGTTTAACGCAGACAAAAATTTGTATTATTTACTATCTTCGCATTATATAAATTCCTGTTTACCGTCGAAGATCCTTTAAAACCTGATAACCGGTAAAAAATCACATAAAACTCAACTAAATGACAACAGTAGGTATGACTTTTTATCGAAAGTTTTTTGCAAGCTTATACAGGTGTATATATGTAAAATATAATATGTATAATGTAAAAATGATTTCGTCATAACTCATAGGTATGCCGAAATAATTCTTTACGATGGTAAAATAATTTAAATACAAACTTTTTTCTTTACTTACATGTATGTACAATTCGCGGATAATTTCGAATGATTAAAATATTGATAAATAATTTTCGTTTAGGACGCGAAAGACAAACCAATGCCAAAGATCACTTCAAACCCATTCAACTACGACGCACCTCTTACGAATGTCGACGAACAGTCAAGATGGTCAGCGTTCAGACCCGTCGGTCCCAGAGCTCCACTGATGTCTGCGTTAGTAATGGGCCGTGTATGTGGTTCGGACTGGCTGGTTCCATTACCTGCGTTACCAACATTATCCGCACCATTACTACTTCCTTTGCAACCACACGCTCCGCCACCTGCTTGTACCCCTTGTTCGCCAGATTGTCGTCAATGTAGCGGCCACCATTAAACTTTATTGCCTAATTTATTTAAAACTTATTAACTAACTATATGTAGTGAAGGTAAATTGATTTTTCAATGTATAAGTATTACATATACCTATATCTATAAAATAAACCAAAGAAAATGTTGATAATGTATTATTTATTGTAATTGTTCAATACAGCAGTTTATTGGCTTACTTGTTCATTGTTTCATTTACCTATAAGCCTTTTAAAATTTGTTTAATCTATACAATTACACTAAGTATGTTATTTTAACATCTATACTAATATATAAAGCTGAAGAGTTTGTTTGTTTGTTTGTTTGTTTGTTTGAACGCGCTAATCTCAGGATCTACTGGTTCGAATTGAAAAATTCTTTTTTTATTGAATTGACCATTTATCGAGGAAGGCTTTAGGCTATATAACATCACGCTGCGACTAATAGGAGCGAAGATATAATGGAAAATATGGAAAAATCGGGGAAAAATATTCATCTTTGAGGGCTTCCTTTGCGTACGCTGCGAAAACGGTTCAAGATACAAAAATAATATGTATGAAAGAATTATTCCTCTTTAAATGATCTAAAAAAAAGTCCGCGACAGTATATGTCTATCTTCTAAGGTTGACTCACTATACCATAATAATAGAAATAGATCCGACGGGGACGAAGTTCCGAGCAACAGCTAGTACTTTATACATAGATACTATAAAGAATTATAACTATAGAGATAACAAAAGACGCCATACTTTAACAATCTAAAAGATAACCTAATGATGTTTAAGATTTTTTTTAAAGAAGATTATACATAAAATATTATCTAATAGAAAATGTAAGGAAATAAAAAAGATAATTTTTACAAGGTTAGATCTATCTGTATCGATAACCAGATATTTTATTGTCTATCATTTTATTTATGTCATATTTCCCCTAGTAAATAGAAATTAGGATCAAAAATAAACAACGGGTGCTCCGTGCCAACCGCCGCAAGCTATTAACGTAAATAGAAACAAATTCGTGACAATACTACAAATTGAGACAAACCCTTGAGATTATTCATGCTTTTTTCATATATCCCTTGCTTAGAGGTAGATCTGTTACTTACCTTCTTCATTTCTATTAAGTGAGATATTTTTTAATCGTAGTAAGTACTTATTTATATTCGTAATGAGTAATGACACATATACCTATGTGTAGAACTCTCCATTGTCTAAAAACTTACATCCATTACAAATAAATACCTATATAAATAATTATATACCTAAATACATACAAATATTATATGGACCAAAAGGGGTCATTGCCGCCTATAAACATTCGTGGATCTTGACAGTTCTGAAGTGATTAACCGGTCTTTTAAAAAGAAATACTACTTATGACACATTTCTGTGAAATAAAACTTTACGTCTTTAACAGTTGAGCATACACAATTTACACGTTAATTAGATACTTTAAATCTAAATGTAGTATAGGTAACGACCTTAAGGTCAAGTGTAAAGTCGGTCTTCAGCGAAGACTGAACTAAATTAACATATCTTATTCACGTATCGTCTGTAAAATTACTAACGGAAAATGTTTTATTGCTGTGTAATTTTGGTATTTTTGCTATTGAATGCATTTTGCGATTACAAATACCTTTTGCGAACATTATTTACTGTGTTAAGTGGCAGATTGGACCGAAGGCAATATTCATTAAGAGATGTTACTACGATTTACGGTAAGGATTTTTTATTTATCATTCAAGTTATAGTAATTGTTTTTATTCATTTAACAAGACGTAGGTATAGTTTAAGAGTATTTTCTATGTTAAACTAATCGCAAAATCAAATTACAATGGGTAGTGACTAAGGCATGCAGGATATCTCCCAAGTCCCTTATAAGTTAAACAAGTATCTGTGAAAAGCTAAGAACTTGAATTTACCGACGATGGCCTGCTAGATGTCCTGATAGATACTTTTTAAAAATATTAGTTTTGCAGGAAGGGTTCGGATATTAATCTATCTATTTTTACGTTTTAATCCAAATATTTTTTTAAAGCAGGGTACTTTTTCATGTTTTAGGCTTGTGCACTTTCCAGGATTGCGATATTTTCTTCAAAAGTATTCGGATAGCAAGATTGGTTCGGGAAATTGATTTTGCGAGGTATCATTTCTATGATAGAACTGGTATATACGGACGAAGTAAAGAGATTGGTGTGAAGTCATTACAAGGGTCCACGATGACTGTGCAATATGAGAATGTGCCACTTTTTGCTGCTTATAAAATTAACACGAAGGTAAAATATAATATAGAAATTGTGTGTTTCAAGTTTATAATAAAACGTGTACGTACATACTTAAAAACTTAAAGCACATAGTTAGTACTTAGTACTCATTATTCTCTTTATTTCTAAACAATTAATTTGCATTTAAAATTGGTTTGTTTTAGCTAATTTACTGGGATGAGAGGTCATTATTTTTTGAACATGAAGTGGTTACACTACATGATGGAAGATTAAGATGCTTGCTGATGTCTCGACAGTATGCCATTGGAAAGACGAAAGAAACCACAGCAGAATTATTACAAGGTTTATCTGGGTCCGATATTGTGCCAGAGTGTCCAGATCATATACAATGTTGGTTACAAAGTATGAAAATATCAAGTGCTAGTCTTCGAAATATAAACGGTTAAAATAATGTATTTGTGTTTTATTAAATTTTACAAAATCTTTGAGATTTTAAAAAAAATATAAAGGTACAAGGATGCATACCTTTCTACCTAAGGTGAATTACGTACTTATATTAAATCATTATTAGAATTTTAATTTTAGTTTGTTTAGGCAAAAAGTGTTCAAAATTACCGATAGAAATTTAATTTAAAATTTTCGTTTTCCAATAAAAATTCTAATTGGTTGACATATCCTCATATATTTTCATGATAATATCTATTTTATGTTTTGGTTTTAATAATAATGACTCTATATAAAAATATTGCTGATAATGATATCAATGTCAGCAAGTGCAACATTGCGATGCTCAATTGTTGCTAACTTCGCACCTATTGTTGGACCGGTTCACTGACATCAATGACGTTTTCTACACGGCCGTACTGAGTACATCACCGCTCATATACATAACATTCCACTAGTTGACGATTATTTAACGTTAGTTCCTTGTAAAAGTGCGACTCATTCACGCATTATACTGACGGTACAGTTTGTTTAATAGACAATATGTTTATGTATATAATATGCGCAATATTGTCATTTACAACTTTGGCTTACATACTTTTTGATGTCAATTACTTTCTTCGTGTAGCTTTCACTATAGGAGTTGGAAGATTATTAAGTAAGAAACGTGGAATTAAAGACTTTACTACGATATATGGTAAGTAATTCTGAAATTAAAATACCTATTTAGTATATCGCACTAATAAGATTAGCATTTCATAAATGTTCTTAAATAATGTGGTTATATATTTTTATTTGAAAATATTATAAATATTAATTATTCATCAAGGTATTAACGACTTATTCAACAATGACTAAAATCGGTAAACATATAATTAATTTTAATAGCACCACCTTACTAATCCAATTTAATATTAATCCAGTAGGATAAAACAATATAAAATGCAACTTCAAGAGTCGGGTGTACAGATTTGGTCCTTCCCCGCCGAGGACCCCCGACACGATATCCTGTATCCATAACAGGTTTCCGCGACAGTATAAAAAATACTAAAATGAAGAAATATATGATTATATATTTTTTATTCGATTGAGTATTCAAACAGACTTAAGAGCTTGACACTCGTACTTTGGTAAATTACGTAATTTCTGTTTTCTTATTCAAACAACTAATCAACCGGTTTGTGATATCTTTACGAAAAGATGTTTAGATGAAATAGATCAAATGTTATTCAATCTGTAAAAGGGAATATCACTAGACATTTAATCTCTTTTATACTAAGTAAAAACGGTTAACCAATGTGAGTAAGTTGCTACTTCGGTATTTTACAATCACTAGAGAAGCTATTCTAAAAAATGTAAATTATGTACATTAAAACCATGAGCAATGTACGATTTACGATATTTTTCTAGCAATGTTTTTATTAATTTTTCTAAAAAATCCTCATAAATTTATACCTCCTTTAGAGAAGTTAGAAGCTTCAGATAAAGACTATACCACCCATACTACATCGTACCAATACAATGTCTGTGTCGTTGTCATTGGAAATGTAAATTTAACCATTAAATATAAATGTAGTGCAGTAGCCTTTGTCAAGCGATATAAAACTACTTAAGTCATTACGGTACGTATTTATGTGTAAGTGTAGATACACTACAAATACAGATGTATTTACCCACTAATAATGAGTATAAATAAATAATTGAGTTTGTCGTTATGTGTGTACTTATTTTTTATATTTATATTCTTTATAAAAATTGCCCTAGCTTTTAGTATTTTTAACTGACGTGGGCTGAAATAACTCTTAATAAAGATATCGGCTTTAAGGGCGAAAACGCGGTAAACAGCTAGTTAAGTATGAATAACAATTTGATATTTTATGAGGTGAATACATAAATTGTGTTTTGTATGCTATACAATAAGTCAGTTCCAAGAGCCACCGATTTACGTATGCAATTGTTATTTAACACTTTTTTATTTTATAACTGTGGGAAACTGCGCATTAATTAACCAACTAAATAACTCATTATAATATATTTTTTTATCATAATGATATTATTTAAAGAGCTGAAAATGAATAATGTTTATATTTATGGATAAATCCATAAAAAGCGTAAACGTTATTTTCCTTACTCTGTATTTAAAATGGGTGCATAATGTTAACTTTAATTAGGTATTCATAAATAATTTGCTGGCAACCTTTACCTTTACTTTTGTTAACCAAATTCGAAAAAATGAGGTATCTCAATTCGACTTTTATTTTTTTTTGTCAATTTGTCTTATACTTATTTACATACTTATATACATATAGCTAAACAATGTCGAAGTATGTATTACCGTTATCTAGTTGCCATAACACAAGCTCTGCTTTAGAGTGGAAGTATATGGTACGTTGATATCATTATTAAAAAGTCTATCTGTCTTTTATAGTGGGAGAAAGAAATAACACATTTTAAAGCTATAATTAATGAACGACCTCTTTCTTTAGCAGATTCTGTCGAATATATTTAATTTTAAAATATATACTTGGCCGATTTTTTTTATTTTATAAGTAATCGTTATTTTTTGTTCTAGGTTTTTGTACAACTCAAGATGTCGATATTTTCCTTAGGCACATGAACAACGCTCGATATATTAGGGAATTGGATTTTGCGAGGTTCCATTTCTATGATGCTACTGGTATATACGCGAGTATTAAAGCTGTCGATGGTCATGTTTTACAAGGCGCTTCTACCATTAGATATAGAAGGACTATTCCCATATTTACTGCTTACAAAATCGTGACACGGGTAAGATATTAAATCATTAAATGTTGAGTACAATGGAACATGTAGTTTAGTTCGTTTTTATTAATGTTTTAAGTAACTTAGACATATAAGTAGTTTTTGAATTACAGAGCATAGTGCGACATTTCGATCAATGTCAAGTTAAAGAAAAAACATATTTTGTTAAATTTCTGGCACTGCACATGTAATTGCACGCATCCAGCAAAAGCACTACTTAGTAGGTACTTTTGAGAGTTCTCAATATAAGAATGACGAAAGATGTAGTTTAATATTCAACGTTAAGCATTACTTCGCATAATACAATAACTCATAAGTCAATAGCTGATACGCCGATTAAATAAACATATGATCTGGGTATTGAATTCTTATCATATACGTACTTAAATTAGATTATGTGCTTAAATTATTCTAATATTTTTCAGTTAGTATACTGGGAGGACAAGTCTATGTTTATCGAGCAGCAGTTTATCACACTAAATGATGGTTTCGTCCGCGCTGTCGTCTTGTCGAGACAAAATCTGATCAATGTTGATGCTGATACGCTGCTCAAAAATCTTCCTGGAGCAGAAACCAGACCGCAGTGCCCAGAAGAAATAAAACATTGGCTTCAGGCTATTGAAATAACTAGCGCTAAACTAAGGAAAAAAGATTAGGGAAAAGAGGGGAAATTATATAAATTAATTTAAAATTTTAAACGTTCTTTAACACTTATTAAAGTTTTATTTTATTTAATAGTTGGTTTTATTTTGATTTTCAATTGTTTGTTCAGAAAGGAAATACCATCGATTGTCTTTTATTTTAAAACTAGCCGTTGCTCGCGACTTCGTCCCCGTCGATTACTTTTTCCATTATTTCTTCGCTCCTTTTAGTCGCAGCGTGATGTTATGTAGCTTAAAGCCTTCCTCGATAAATTGTCTATTCAATAAAAAAATAATTTTTCAATTCGAACCAGTAATTCCTGAGATTAGCGCGTTCAAACAAACAAATTTTTTAGCTTTATATATTAGTATACTTTATATATAGTTTTAAATCTACCTATAGGTACATAATATATCTATTTACTTTGTAATATTTCTGCACTGACCGAAATAAAAAATAGTACCTTTGAAAACTAATAAATACTAAAATATCTGAGCTGTGACTGAAAGTCTAAAGATGCGATATTTCTCCATCCATATGGCCAATGAAATATAATCGAAGTGAAAGCTACCTAATTTGTTAATTTTGTTCAACTTTATTTATTTTCAACAGTAATAAATATCTTAACCATAACAAAAAAGGACCACACACAAGGGGATGAAATGAATTTGATAGTTTTTAAAGTAAGCCGACAAAATATTTCAAAAATTGTATTAATTTGTAACAGTGTTAGTAGTAGGTAGTCCGTACTGTAAATGTTATTTGTCAAAGATTTATCATAAATAAATACCTTGTCTTATAAGACAGAAGAACAGAAACTTAATTCTCAACTGAAGACAGATAAAGACCGAAAAATAATATTGAACAAAGTAATCTTGCTGTAAAACCAAAATCAAGGCAAGTATCTTTAACGTAAATCCAAACACGTGGTGGCGCTTAGCCACCGTGTGTGTCTTGTCGCGTAACAATAATAAAATATCCATTAAGTGTAGTGCCAGTTCTTTTAATAATGTTTATTTAGATGAACCGCATAAAGACTTTCTATTTTTTGTCAAATAAAACATCAAAAGAACTACCGGTTAAGGCAATTTGGCGCATGAAGTTCAACCAATATTATGTCTGAAATAGATTACGTACAATAATACCTACTCAGGTTGAGTACTGTAATTATGCAACATCAATTTCCTTTGAGGCATTAAATGACTGTCAACAATTAATTACTTACAATAGGCATAACAAATGTTTAAATTGTACCATAAACAGGGCATATGCATGCCTATATCGGTATATACATATTAACTTTTTACTTATCATCAAATGTCATTTTTGTTTGGGTTTTCCTGAACATTATTGTTAAAAATTACTGAAATTTATTGATCCATTTTAAAGGCCGAAAATATCTGACTTTTCACTTTAGAGCCGTTTTAATGGACGATGATGACAAATTTCTATCAGGTGGATCACATGCTTGTTACACCCTCTTCTATAAAAATAGCTATCAGAGCGAGATTTAAATAAAATTCAAAATTTCATTACATCATAAAATACTTAACAAGTTATTAGATAAAAAAAATAAAAACAAATTTAAATATTTTGTAAGGATCTCTAAACTCTGAACAATATTAATCACGTATATAATTATCGTTTCGTATTCATACAGCTATCCAGTTTTACACTTTTCATCGCTCAGTTTTTTAATATCTCTACTAGGGTATTAGTGTTCTTATTAAGTAAAAATGATTTTATTACCACTCCAAACAATCCTACCTATTGAAATTCTCTTACAAACAATAATTGATCGATACCTTATAACATCAAATTGTATTACGATTATTACTAATGAACCAATGAATATTATTCACAGAATCCCATATAGATACATTGTTATTCAGGAAAATGAATGTTTTTTCGACTTAATGTTAAATGCTTCGGAAGCAGGATGTTCAGATTACATCGTACGGCTGAAAGAACCTAAAGAATTTATGATAGCTCTTGACGAAGTAACGCATAAGGGCAATATCAGGCGCAGTGATAGAAAAGTTATAATGTTGCCATCTGATGAAGACGAAGTTAACAACCAGAAGTTGTTAGATATCCTAAATATGAAAGAAACCAGTTTTGTTGTTCATATTCTATTGATTGTACCAATTATTTCAATAAGCAATTGTCCAGTCTATGATCTTTTGACTCATAAATTTGTAGGAAATGAAAATAGTAGTTCCCTAATACATTTAGATCGTTGGAATTCCAGTGTGTTAGCATTCGAAAAAAATGCTTCGCTCTTTCCCCATGACTTGTATAATTTAGAGGGTAAAGTATTGAACGTAGCTTGTTTTACTTATACGCCATATGTTTTATTAAATGTTGACACTAATAAAGCGCCCCTTAGCCGTGATGGTGTAGAAATAAGAATTATGGACGAGTTTTGCAGGTGTGAATATATAGTATATACAGTTTCATTTATTTTTTTCTTTGAATATTCTTTGACAAAATGTTTTTCTTAGATGGGTAAATTGCACTCTGGAATTAGTAAGCGATGATGGTAAAGAATGGGGAGAGGTTTATGAAAATTTCACTGGTCTAGGCGTTCTGGGCAGCGTGGTAGAAGATCGTGCTGACTTCGGAATAAGTACTTATATAGATATATGTCAATCATATTGTTAGTAATTAGTTTTATTTGCAATGAGTGAAATAAGTGAATTTCGATTCCTGTTTTAAGCTGCTTTATATTCATGGTTTGAAGAATATTTATACATGGATTATTCGATGTATGGCATCAGAACTGCAGTAACATGCATAGCACCATCTCCTAGGTGAGTAGATAACTACATAGTTGTGAATCAAAACCTGATTAAAATATTGACAAATTAAAACATAGCTTAATAATTAAAAATATTATAACATTGTTCAAACGAAAAGAGGATAAACATCTATTTTATTACTTATTCCTAAAATAAAAGAACTTTAAATTCAAGTAGGTAATGAAATGCTTTTTTTCAGATTACTAGCAAGTTGGACAATGCCGTTAATGCCATTTAGTCTTTACGTGTGGTTCGGGTTTATAGTTGCATTCTTTTATTCTTTACTCGCTTTATTAATTAGTCAACACTGTAAGCCTAAAAATATATTTCTAACAACTTTTGGTACATTAATAACGCAGGTTCGTATTTAATACTTTATTGTAACTATTTAATACTTAATTTTATTTCAAAAGTACGTAGATATGTACTTTCTGTTGAGGAAAACTATTCTTAACACCAAAAAACTAACCAGGGCCATTTTTTACTTTATATGTTTTGGATGTCTACATGTAATTTAGAGTTTTGTTATAACTCAATAAAAATATACTTTTTAAGAAGTTTGAAATTTAGTCCTTCTGTTAAATATTCGAACGATTTCGACGATTGTATTAATAGTCTCTAGCTATTTTATTTCTTATGGAAACTTCTTAGTGAGAAAAGTTTAATATGGTTTCAGTCTCAACCTGATTTAAATTTGCGTTCATGGCGAACTCGCAGTGTGGTGTGCTGGGTAATGTTGACTGGTTTTATATTGGACAATGCATACAGCGGCGGTCTGGCAGCCACTTACACTGTGCCCAAGTTTGAGCCATCCGTAGACACAATTCAGGATATCGTCGATAGAAAGATAAATTGGGGAGCAACACATGACGCTTGGATCTTTTCGTTAACCCTATCTCAAGACGTGGGTATATTTTTAAAGACCACATAAAAGACAATAAAAAAATCACATTATACCTAACCACAAATATATTTTCAGCCACTTATTAAACAATTACTAAAACAGTTCCACACTTACGACCCAAAAGAATTAAAGCGATTAAGTTTTACACGAGAATTAGCTTTCAGCATTGAGAAGCTACCAGCAGGTATGACAAATATGGTACAATATGTTGCACATTAAATATAAAACTAATTTTATTTCAAGGATACTTTGCTATCGGAGATTATATTACTGCGGACGCCGTCCAAGACTTCACAATCATGTTACAAGATTTTTACTATGAACATTGTGTTGTGATGATGAGAAAGAGTTCTCCTTATACTGAAAAAATGAATGTACACATGGGAAGACTCCACGAATCCGGACTAATGCTTGCTTGGGAGACACAGGTCGATAATCGGATTAACGTTTGAATATTCTACCTTAATTTGTCATTTGAATTTTATTTACCTTTATTTTTGTAGGTCGCGTTAAACTATTTAAACTATAAAGTTCAACTAGAGGTCACACTATCACGCGCAAAGCATGAAGTTGAAACTATAGAACCTTTGAATTTTCGTCACGTTGCTGTGAGTATTATGTACCTACCTACTAAAGCTGCATTAGTAATCTTTAAAGAAAATTGAAGTATCATAATATTGCCTTTTATTTCAGGGAATTTTTATCATGTACAGCATTGGTGTAACATTTGCAACGTTAACATTTTTAGCAGAATTTTTTTACAACGCAAAAGCTCGTTATGATTGTGCATAAGTAATACAGTTGAATAATGTGTTAACCATCATCTATTTTCTATATGTTAATAGTCGTCCTCCTTTACAATATTATTATTATTTCAAGCTTTAAATTTAGCTTTAACAATAAAGGAATTAATTTTCTGCTTATTATGCCATAAAAATGCAGCCAAGATTTTAAAGAGTCCATATCAAATTAAATATACATATTAAAGTTGCTTTAGCTAAATATCACAAACTAAATGATTATTATTTATTATTATTTGTAAGCATACGTGGCGACACCATCGCAAGAGACGTAAGCAGGTACTATGTTGAGATTCAAAATTTATTATAGCGCTGTATATGATGAACTAGCACTTTATACATTTAATTTTGAAATAAATTCATAACAATTTTGAAATTTATTGAACCATTCTTTATTTTATTATTTTGTACAACTTTATATTATAATAATTTATGTAATAATCTATGTCAATTTTATAATCTGTGAGACAAGTTCTCAATGTTGGCAGTTTTGAGTCGCGCCCGCGGGAAAATCAATATTCATACTTCATAGTCCGTCGGCTCTCGGCACTCGGCACACGCCACACAGCCGTTTTGTGATCTGTTTGTGTGAACGCAAAGAATTTAGCTCGTTTTTAAATATTAATAGATTATGTAAATTATAAATATAAAAATTATAATAAATAATAATGTTATTCTACAATATTGTGTTCTTCGGTTTCTTTGTTGTGGTTTCTTCAAAATTTGTGTGGAAACATCACAGTAATGAGGAACTACCCTTAGTTTTAGAAGAAATACACGAAAAATGTCCAAATATTACTAGAGTTTATGCATTGACGGAACCGTCTGTTAGAAATGTGCCTCTTTATGTTATTGAATTTTCTGATAGTCCTGGATTTCATCAACCATGTAAGCTTAAAGTTTTATTCTCTTTAGAAATTAATTATACAAAGTGTATATCAACAATAGTTTAATATGAAATGTATTTTTTATAAAGATAAGCCTGAAGTGAAGTACGTGGGAAATATTCATGGCAATGAGGTACTTGGACGGGAATTATTATTGGGCTTAGCTGATTATCTTTGTGAGCAATACCTAAAACACGATCCACGCATAAGAACTCTTATTCATACAACAAGGATACACTTGTTACCTTGTATGAACCCAGATGGATGGCAACTATCAACTGATACAGTAAGTATTTTTTTTCTCATATTGTATAGTACAATAAACAAGCAATTAATCCAATTTATTTTAATGTTTAATTTGCAATCCTTCTATTAAATAAAAAATCTTTTAAGGGTGCAAATGATTTCTTGATTGGCCGTAATAATAATCATTCAATTGATTTAAATCGCAATTTTCCCGATCTGGATGCTATAACATTTGAGTATGAACGCCAAGAAATAAATCACAACAATCACTTATTAAAGGATGTGACCCATCTCGCTGCTCCGGTAAGTTATTCATATAATTCCTGTTTAGTACAATCTATTTGACATATTGATATATACATGAATATGTTTTTTTAAATGATACTAGTGACCCACCCCGCTTCAATCTCATATATAATGTAAGCTATTCTATCTTTTAAGTTGAATCAAACTTCATATGGTGAGCAAATTAAATTTTAAATTGCTTAGGAGTCAATTGTGGACAAACAAAATGACACGTAATTAATAAATATTAAGATTTAATTTTTTTTCTAACAGTTAGAACCAGAAACTAGGGCTGTAATGAGGTGGATGATGTCAATACCATTTGTATTGAGTGCTGCGTTACATGGTGGTGATTTAGTTGCCAATTATCCTTATGATGAGAGCCGAAGTGGAGCTTGGGCATCCGAGTATTCTGCTAGCCCTGATGATGAAACTTTTAAGTAAGAATTTAATATGTTCAACATAGATAATAATAAGATCAGTTCTTAGACAAAGCAATTATTTTTAAGTTACTTGTATTATCTGTGTTTTTACCCGACTGCCAAAGAGGGTAATGTTTTTCGAGTGTATGTAAGTATGTATGTCTGTTCCTTTGTGACCTCCTGTAGCCTAAACGGCTTGATGGATTTTGATGTATGAGGTATCGTTAGATTTGTCTTGATTACGGGAGTGTCATAGGATACATTTTATCCTAAAAGTCCCACGGGATAAAGACATAATTACTCTTTTTTTAGTGTGCAGTCGGGTATTTTGTTTTTTTAATAATAATTACTTGTCTGACTTAATATTTATGTATGTAATTGTATCCCTACTTTATCAATATTATTTATGTGTCACTTACAGTCCTTCCTTATTCTTTCATCTAATAAACCTGTTTTTATAAAATTTACAGTACAGTGATATTCTAAATCTTTGTTAAGGGTACCATGTAATCAGGTAATAGTGGATATTAAATGAATATAAATGTTTTTCAACCAGGGCTCTAGCGATGGCATATGCTGAAGCTCACGCAGATATGGCAAGTCCCAACAGAGCTGGTTGCCCCATCGGAGGCGGTGTGGATTCCACTTCATATAACTTTGGAAAGCAGGGTGGTGTCACAAACGGGGCTGCTTGGTACACTTTGAAAGGAGGTATGTAATATATTTTTATTTTTACAAAGAAATTGGACCTTAGTGCCTGCAAGCTTCTAGATACTTTTGTTTTATATGAAGTCCTTGTGATCAAATGGTCAAATGTACTGCTAAGGTTCCTATTTACTGAGGATCCTACCTACTAGAGGATCTTGTTATTGATTTATAATAAGGAATTATAACTTACATAGTTAATTTAGGAGTGAACTAAACAACCAGTTATTTGAAATATCACATTTTTGGTACTTACATACAATTAGTTATGGTAATTTTTTTTTAATTTGTGGGTGAGTAATTTACCGCATTATTTAAACAGTATCAAATAGCACAGCTGTGTATGCTAGCTCTTATTAAAAGAAAAACGTGATTAACTTCTTTTATTTAAAATTTGGCATGCAAGTAATAAATTATAACGGATAGTGTAGAAAAGAAAATTCGAGCTGAATTTTTTGTTTGTAAACAGTAAGCACGTGAGGGCTACGAACAATAGCGGTATCGATCGATTCATTCATTAACGTTGATATCTTGCGTTCTTTACACTTGATACGCCTCGATATGGTCTATACTTCTATACTAATGTTATATCAAGGTATAATGTAGGTATAAGTGTTGTTTGGGGGTAATATTTTCGTCTCGGGAGAGTTCTACTACAGTCACGTGAATTGCCAACAGAGGGTCTACTCCGAACACAATCGACGTCGATATCAGTTTGATTAACTTTTGTGTATGTTACGACTTACGACAATAATACAATGAACTGGTGGTCGATCCAATTCTTTAGTAGAATAACTTAAGTTCCATAATTTGATTTTTCCTAGGTGAAAAATCATCTAGTTTTCTGATGCATTATCATGCAATGAAGTGTTTTGAGTTTTTATTTTTTTTAACGTAATACCTGTTAGAATGTATAATTATACTCGTTAAAACGTGTCAGACTAATCCGCCCTTGGCCAGGCGCGGTGGATTACGGCGATAATCCGTTGGAGGGTGTATAAGATGGGGAAACTATATACTTAAAACTAACTAGCTGTGTCCTATAGTTTTACCCTTTTAAATTTGTATCTGAATAACTGTATATTATAAGTAAAAAAATCACTATAAAAATAATATCTTCTTAGAAGTCCATAAACTTCACAAACAGACAAACTTGATTATAATAATATAAGCCTTGGGAGCCTGGATATTTATTTTTGTTGTACATCACTTTATTATGGCAAATAAATTATTATTATTATCATAGTTATATCTCTATTGTTGATAACCATACCACAACAAACAACTTACGTAACATTCCTTAAATACAATATGCTAATTAACCGCGGTCCTTTTTAGACTAGTTTAATAATAGTCTAAAGGACTGAGCTAAAGTCAGTGATTGTACGTAGTTTCCTTTATAGAACAGGAAGCGGTCGGTATTAACGTAATGCTCTGGCATTTAAGATTTAGTTGTTAACCATGAAATGTGAACTGGTTCGTCATATTTTTTTACTATTGTCCAGCCTTTCTTATGTAAATTGTTGTTTTGTAATATCGCTTGATATGCAAATTGGGTATAAATTTATCTTTTGTTACTTAATGATGTGCCCGATTAAGGATACGTTGCTATTAGAGGCGGTGTCACACGTGTAAATCGAATTTCGTTTTTGTTAGATTTTTTTGTCTTTTAGCATACTCTAGTAACATGCTATGGCCTATATCATACCGTAAACTTCATTCTAAGATTAAAAATAATAAGAATTGGTTGACCGCGGAGAAGAAATGTGTTTTGTATTATGTAGTAATGATACAAATAATGTCTATTGGTACCCTTATGAAATGAATACTCATAGAAAATGTATAATTTAATTAATTAAGGTAACGGCACCAGTATTGGACAAGCAACCAATAATGGACAAAAAAATATTAAATTACAAAATTAAGAACAGCAATTGCGGTACGCAATCTGGCAACACTTACAATAATAGTTTAATTCATTAGTTGTTAAAATATTACACTTTCATTCTATTCGGCCCTTTTGGGTAAAGATAGCGTAACGTGTGTTTTGTCGCTCCGAATCGTTATTGAAAAATCCGTTTTTACTTAAGAAATGCGTAAGGAAGTAAGTGCAAAAAATCGTTTGCAGTATCGTTTGTTTTAGTGTCAGCGAAATTTGAAATTATTTTAAGTCATATAGGTTAAATGAGCGAAATATTACATGATTTTTCGGCATGATAGGTTATGTGGTTTAAAAAAAAATCTATGATGTCCATTACTGGAATTTAATTCAAGGAGATCCCATTTATGGACAATGGTCGAAACATATTTTTTTTTTACAATTTTCAATGACATACGATTGGTTCTGTTTGCTTTTCAATCTGTTTAATATACCTTTCTTTTTTTTCTCACGGGGGGAAATCCACTTACGGATACCGCGTCCTCCTCGGGGGAGAAGGAGGCGGTTATGTCGGACTCGCCAGAAGGGCCCTACCGACTAAAACCCACCGGTGTTCCGTCGCGCACCCTTTCGGTGGCGGACTTGCTGAGGACGCCCGTAGCAATCTTCCGCAAGCCCGCCAGGCGCTGGTGGCCGCTTTGTTGTGCGGCCGTCTCCTCCAGGGGGGCGAGACAGGAAGAGCTATCTGTCCCGCCCCCTCCACGTCGTGGTGTGCCCAGAACACCAGACACACCACAACAGGCGCAGGAGCCCCACTTGGTGGGCGACGCGACCCCCGTCTACGCCGCCCGGGACCCCCACTAGGGCTGGAGGAGGAGGTCGCTTTGGTACTCCCTCCTTCTCCGCCCTCGCCTCCTTCGGTGGATAGGATCCAAGAGCGGGTCGCCCTCTGGGATCCTTTCCGCCCTCTCCTTCTGCAACATGACTGTTTCGCAGAAGGAGAGAACCGCCTGCCACGTTTAATAATATACCTGTCATGACCATTTTAAAGATACTTTTCCAGTAATGGACAATTGATTTACATTAGTGGATCCTTAGTTTCCAATAATGGACAACTTTTTTTTTAGAATGGCGCCTAAAAAGGTTAACGCAATTAATGCCGTGAACATTGGGAAGTGTCCATAAATGGGTGTTTATAACTGGATGTTGTCCAATATTGGGTGTCCATCACTAGATTTTTTCTGTCCATTACTGGTCAAAAAAACGTGTTTTCTAATTAATTAATTATTTCAAGATTTATGACTTCAGGCCTTTTTTCTAACATATGTTACATTCAACTAATACTAAACTAAACACTAAACTCAAGAACTTCTTAAAACTTTTAAAAACCCTTTAGAAATTCACAAAAAACGTCAAAAATTTTCTTAACCTGTCCATTATTGGGGTCGTTACCGTAATAACGCTAGAAATATTTGAATTGGCATTCTCTGTTTTATTACGAGTAACGATAAGATTTTTTTATTCGAGTATTGTGTGTTTAATTAGTAAGTAACTTTATATATGTATCTATATATGTATCTATATAAACGCTACATTTTTTTATAACATCGGAGGCAAATGAGCAGGCGAGCCACCTGCTGGAAATTGGTCATCGCCGCCCATGAACACTCGCAGAGCTTGAAAGCTCCGGAGTGGGGCCGGCCTTTTAAAAAGATGTACGCTCTCTTCTTGAAGCACCACAAGTCGTAATTCAAAGGAAATACCCATGTACTTTTTTTCTTAGGTATGCAGGATTTCAACTACCTAGCGACGAACGCGTTTGAAGTGACTCTCGAACTGGGTTGCGAGAAGTATCCCCCGGCCGAAGTATTAGAGAACGAATGGCACAGGAATCGCGAAGCGTTGCTCGCGTTTATATGGAAAGCGCATACTGGGGTCAAAGGCATCGTGAGTGACGACTCGGGCTTCATACAAAACGCGATCGTGTCTGTCGTCAACGTCACTGGACATCTGCCAAAACCCATCCGACACGATGTAACTACAGGTAACTATTTATTTCATTAGTTATGTTACCCTTTTTTATAACAGTATAATCTATAAATTAGCTTAAGTCGTAAAGGGCGGTTATTTCGAAGTGATTTCTTCCAGACGACACGAAAATATTGAATAAATAATACAATATTCTGTTTATCTGAAAATTCTTATTACTATTCAGTGAAATTGACAATTCAAGTCGCGGGTACAGAGAAGATATTTATTGTTTCACTGAATATCATCTTAAAAACCCAAGGTCATAGAAAATGATTGCAGCTATTAATAAATAAAGATAGCACATCAATCATTGCCTGTATTTAACGTTTCCAGTGCGATAATATTACATTCCTCATAATAAATATTATCGGGGAAAAATAATATAAATTGTCTAATCTGACCGCGGGGATTTCTGCCCGTTAAAGATAAAATAATTCTCCAATAATTATTTATTATTAAAAACAGGATAAAGAACCGTCGAACAAACTTTATAAATAGCTTTTAGTTACGCATTCTTGCTTTTTGAGGCCTAATTGTACATCGTACTTATATTATGTACGCGAAAGTTTATCAGGATGTATATTTATATATTTATTGTTCTTCCATGCAAAAACAACTGAATGATTTTTGCTAAAGTTTGGAATATAGTTGGATTAGACGCTGAATTGACACATAAGATGCTTTTTATCCTGGTATTACATGGTAACGCAAACTACTCTGATAAAACTACCACTAGTAATATATTATAAATTCGAGGGTTACTCGGTATCTGTTTTGCTTAGTTTTTTTTTGTTTTTGGTGCCAAGAACTTGATTCCACATTTTGTATACATTATAGATTTTGGGACAGCCTTTGTCACCATATCGGGGATATGAGTTATTGAGCTTAAGATCGCATTGACAAAATAATTACTCACGGTGCGTTCCGTTGGTAATAAAATAACTACTATCGATAGTTACGGAAGTCATGTGATTTACAATTATATGCATAAGTGTTGATATTAATGCATAATGCAATCGCGCAGTGTCTCCACATATCCTGTTGCTATATCAATCCGTTTTGATTTAAATGTTTTCTGTTATTAATAGATATTTACTTATTGTCTGTTAAAGTTATTGTTTCTTTGTATTCAGTTAAGACTAAAGCATTTAGCCCGGAATCAATAGACATATAAAAGTCGTCACGTATAAAAAAGATCAGTATAATATACGTATCAGGTTTTTTGATATGTAATTTATACAGCTTAAAGAGATTGTAATAATGAGAACAAATTGTGTCCTTTTGACTTACACTAGTGCGGGTCAGTGATTTGTACCTAAACGTGTGTAGGTAGAATGTGTAGGCTTATTAATTTGACTTATGACGTTCAACTCTGCGTCAGTTTACCTCAGATGTTATACAAATGTTATACAAATACTCTTGACTGAGCGATATAGATCTTACTCTTGAATCAATAGGCTATTTGACTGATTTTTGAAAACAGTTTTAAATGGTTCTTTAGAGCATAATAAACACACCACATCAATATTTCCGGGAAACGTGCAGTACTTTTATCAAAATTTAATGTTAAAGTTTGAATTTTAGAATTGGCGCTAAAAACGCTGTCTCTTTAATGGCCGACGCATATTGACCGAGCTACGTCACAAAGATGTAGAGATGGGTCGTCGATGTATTTATCGTTTACTAAACTAGACCGTTCATGAACGCGTCGATCAATCACAAAATGTAATCATGCGTAAATTTAAAACATGATTTAAATGAAACTTTTGAACCATATTATTAAATTCATTATATTAAAATTATATAATTATATTTTGTGTTCTTTTAGTTTATATTAAAATATTTATTAGTAAGAATAAGAAATTTGTTTAATTATTTGAAAACATCACATAAATTATTTAATTTTAAAACTTTTCTTAGGCATCTTATATTTAAAACTAATTAGAAGGTTGGCTTCGCACGTAAATCACTGAAGATAAAAAACAAGAAATAAATATTCAAAATCAAAAAGTTTGAGTTTTAAATGAAACGAAAGATAAACAAAAGAATATACAAATCTTTCTTAAAGGCATCCTGCATCCATTTTGTATTATGTATTCACTAAGCTACATTCAGTTTATAAAAATATATATTCCAAAACTATTGCTATAAAACTTAAATTAGTGCGGTCCAAAGTGTTATACAACAAATAAATGAACTGATCTCAACCAATTCATGTTTTAAATTTACACATTACTACATGTGATTCATACGTAAGACGTCTATGTTGAATCGTTGATAAAAAAAACATTTAAAGTTGGTTTCGACTTGTCGTTGAATTGAACTAGTTGATTGACGCGTACATGAACGCAAATGAACGGTCTAATTTCGTTAACGATAAATATGTCAACGACCCATCTCTAATAATTTACCCAGTGACGTCACCAGCCCTACAACCAGTTAGAGAGCGTTCTTGTCGTGGTAGACATATTGAAAAATATCTCGAATTTTATTCGTAAAATTTGAATGAATCATGCATAGTTTTCTATTAAATTGTGTTAAATACGCTTTATTACACTTCTATCTACTAGGATGGCGATAATTCGACGCATATTTCAAATAGTGTCAAATAGCCTATTAAATATCAATTCAATCAATTAATGTAATAGCAAAACCCATTTCGATCTTTAAAAGATCTAGGAATACATTGGGAGTAGGGTATGTCAGACAAATTATCGATTTTGTTCGTCCAACAGGTTACGAGTCTCATGTCGTAAAGCAATTTGTGTTAAACACGTGTAATTATACTTATCTATTGTTTTCAACTAATAGATGGATGATTTTTCAGGAAATTTCTTCTTTTAATAGGAATATGTTATAAAAAAGAACAATATGGTTTTTTAATATAGTATTTACCTATTAAGTATACTTGCTATTAAGTAATTAAACATGAAAGTGCCCGAGCCTATCTAATGGTAAATACCGTACGAACACAGTTGCTTTATTTTAAAGTTTTGCTCCTCCCCCTCCAATCCTTGCGGCGGAGAATTTTGTACAATAATATGTAATTATTTCAAATAGCTAAGTTGTTCACTAAATACAAATCAATCGTTCGAGATCAAATCGTTTCAAGAAGGTTGGTTGTATCTAAACAATGTTATTATTTGCTAAACGCAATGACGACAGCGGACAATTGTCTCTGCCAGGAAATAATAATTGACTTAAATAGCTACGAATAATTACTATTATCTTACATCTTCCTAGTCACATCCCCTTTGTATAAGAATCTTTAACCAAATAGTCTGTAACAAGTGGGTCTTAAGAAAAGTTATTATTAAATATAATTCACCTATTCTTTGTAAAATACCTACAAATGCTTTCGGAATCCAGGCATTTATGAAAACCGTATAGTCAGTACAAAAGTAAACCATCAGATTAAAATAAACTTCAAACAAAAATATATAATTTATTTGGGTTTCCTATTTGTTCAATTACCCTAATGATTTAATTTACTTTGTGACCAGCTTTTAAGTAAAATTTAGGAAAATAACTTTGTAGACAGCGTTTAAAGTAAATTAACCAATTCAAAATTACAAATACTAAGTGCTTCATACTTAATTCGTTCTAATCATGCCAATTATTGTCATCGTATGTTGTATAGTATCACATATTCCATGTCTGTGATACATATGAGTTTTGAGTGAATACGCAAGGGGTGGCCAGTGTAGTAACAGACTGGTGAATATCCCAAGGGCCGTACGGTGACTACTACCGGCTGCTGACGCCGGGCCGGTACGAGGTGCACGCGACGCACCCCGGCTACTTCCCGGCCGCCAGGGAAGTCATCGTGCCGCATCACCAGACCTCCGCTACTATACTGAACTTCAAACTTGAGGTATGTAATCTAACACATAGAATATGTATCCTAAATGACATTTATTACTTGAATATTTTTAGGATTAGGTTTGTATAAAAGAATTTGAAGAGAAAAAACGTTACGTATATATTTTTAGTATATAAATATTATGCTTTCGATATTTTAGTTGTGTCGAAAGTATTCGCTTAAAGTAAAGCTATGAGAAGTCGAAAAATAGTTTGAAGGTTTTCCACCTTTGTTACTATAAATAACGATGGAAATTACGAAAATATGCCGATAATAAGCCATTTAACATTTGTGTAAATATTTGTGTAAGTAGATAGCTATCCATTGTTAGTCGACGAGATTAATAACGTACTGAACAGTCTTAAAGGTCTGTTGTTATCTATATGAAAAGTTAGTTCCTGTACAACTTTCACTATCAGTCAACCTTGATCTATAGTTAAAGGACGAAAAGTATAATTATTTTGATATTACCCTATCGTATCGATGAGAGGTGGAATGACGTCACAATTCGTTCGTGACGTCAGCTGCGGACGTACTCGAAGCAAATTGAATGTAGGCGGGAGTGGAAAATCGATATTTGATACGTCGAGCGCTGGTTTGTTTATTTAGGTGGAACGAAATTAAAAATTTTATAAAGCTTGTAACATCTGTGTTATGTGAAATTCTATTGCGCTATTACTGAGTTAATGGTATCATTTGAAAGACACGATTTTTTAGATGAAGGAGGCATATTTTATTATCCGAAGATTTAACATGAAACAATTTTAAATCTTTCGTATATGTATAAGCAAATTAAGTTTCATTAGTTTTAGTAATTAAATTACTTCACTGATACTTTTGAGTTCAAAAGGTTTCCGACTTAGCGATTATAGTACCTATCTAACGATCAATAAACATTTTTTTTCACACATAACTTTAACACAAAGATTTCGAGGTTTCAATTACCTATGAACAATCGAAAAAAAAAAAAGAAACACAATTTTAGACTTTAAGTCTTGCTATAATAATTTAATTTTTATTGGTTAATATAGGTTACGTGTTATTTTTCAGCCAATTTCAAGCTGGTTCGACGAGTACACAACATTAGGCCTATATCCGCGCAGACTGCGAGAATCTCAGCCGCGAATATACAAGAGGTCGCTCTACGAAAAAGTCAC
>JADANM010006178.1:4754009-4767163 GCA_026213755.1 Eurema hecabe
ATTACACCTCTAGTCCATCAATATCCAAGGCAGTAGGAAAATATAAAGAGCTACAGTTATTCCATAAGCTAAGCTTAGCAACTACGAAATACGGCCTTGAATATAAAATGGAATCACGAAATGAGTGAGTTAGTCACACAAGTGTCAAATTACAAACAATTTCACACGTGAATAATAAATATAATAAATTATATGTAGGTTTTCTGAAGATGTCTTTATACTATTAAAAAATAAAAAACAAACTAAGTGGTTTGCAATAAATGAGAGTGTAAAGTATTCTTAAGTAAAATTTCTATAGATATCATACGAATTATGAGCATCTTATTTTTTTCCTTATAACGAAAGTAAATTTGGTAAGTAGTAATGCCATCTACTTAAAACGTAATTATATTCAAAAATACATAGTGTAGGTAATTGAACTTAAATTTTCTAAATTCATGTTTAAATAAACCTATGATTTCCCGACACACAACAATCAAGTTACAACAAAGAAACCACGTTAACACGTTATTAGAAACGAAATATACTTACATCAGTTCTAGCGCAAGAGCAGGTCATAGCGGTGCAGAGGAAACAGTTGATGAGCAGCATTACGAGAAACATGACTCCCAGAGCAATGGCCAGATACAGCAGCCAAAGAGGGTGTACTCCATTGTCTACACATGCTAATGCTGCCACTATAGACAAAAAGCATATTTCATGCTATAAAAAGTTTATATTGCCAAGTTGTTATTTACCTATAACTGTAAATTTGGTTAATTATCAGGAAAACGCTTCAAATATCTCGTACCAAAACTGTTTTTGGGAAGTTTAAATAGTAAATATGAAATATTAATTTCGTTTTCCTGACATTTGCAGAGCTGGGCTTTCCTCGGCGATTTAAAATGAAACGAAGCATGTGTAATTAATTATTACACCATAAAACACTCATTGCTTAATAATTATTATTGAGTTAAAATAAAATCATAGGTATATATTTATATTTAGGTATATATGTATTGGACTATTTATTAAATACATATATTTGCCTATTAGAAATACATTTTTAGTCATAAGGCCGTCTATTACCTACGCTTATTTTCTTATTTGTATTGTTTATAATTTTATATAAATCAATAAATAAACAACGTATACGCATTTTAAAATATAGTTACCTGCACTATCATTTGGATCAAGAACAAAAACTCCTGTAGATGCAGTGACGGAACCTTCTTCGTCCGTCGGCTCTGCGCTACTTTCAGTAGAGCAATCTATCGCTGCGCATGTTCCTAGAAATAATTATACTTGGAATAAAAAAATATTATACTAGTTTTTTTCCTGTAACTTAATTTGAGCTGTATTTTAGGCTTTCTTGTAGGCTTCTTAGTTTTTACCCAAGATCTAACTATCAAATGTTATCAAATCAGTTTAGTCTAAAAACCATAATAAACAAAAACACGAATATTAAACAAAAAAAATCAAACAAGGGCTTAGATTATACTAAAGTGGAAATATTTAGGTAACTGGTAAATGTAGGTGACAGGGTGCTTTTGGTGTTTACAGAGCCTATATAAGTTTGTTAGAAATTGTAGTCCTATTACAAAAGACACATTTTTTAAATCATTTTCAACATACCTTTACATATTCCAATATCACACTGCAGATTGATTTGTGTAGAGTCGGAAAATCGAAACATCGATGCTATAGCTATTTCGGCGCTGTTTGTTTCCGATTTTACAATAACCGTCTGATCTTTCAAAGGACATCTGAAAAAAATAAAAAATATTAAGTTTAATTACGCTATAAAATATTTTTTAATCTCGTAATTTTACCAACTATTTGATAAAATTCTAATTATAATTTAGTATAATTTTTCAGTAAGTTATATTCAAATTCCACGAAGTACTTTAATATAGTTACCCTCTTTTATCCAGAAGATCGACTGTGTTATTGCGCATGTTGAAAGCGAAGCAATTTCTCATTCGTATTCCGTGAGTCCCTGTAAAATGTATTTTAGGTATAGAAAAAAATAGCATCGTTCTGGAAAGTTCTAAAAGTAGTAAACGTAATATAAGTGAGGTACGAACCATCAGGTTTACTCATCTCTGCTCGAAGAGTGTAAGGCATTCCGTAAGCTGCGTTTAATACTTTTCGTCCCTCCGTATTAAAAAGCCGTAATGATACCAATGACGTTTCGTTTCTGGAAAGTAATACGAAGTATTTTATTCGTCTATATAATATATTTTTTATATTGATTGCAGTTATTACCTAGACTATCGAAATCACGCCAGGTTTAATACTTCACATTTTTAGGAGTGATAATTATTTCCATAATGTTCCAGAGGCTACTTATACCATAGACTTAAGAGAAGTTAAATAACTCTATGACTATTCTACTAATATTACAAATGTGAAAGTATGTGAGAATATTTGTAAGGATGTATGTTTGTTATTCTTTCACGCACAAACGGCTGGACCGATTTCGTTGAAAATCCTGGGTATCACCTATATACATACCAAAGTGTGCACATAGGTGATACCCTGGATTAACATATTGATATAGGATACTTTTCCTCCCGGTATTCCCCCGGGAACGGGAACTGCACGGGTAAAACCGCAGGGCATGGCAGGTATATAATATTCATTGCAAGTATATGTTCACCTTGCATTTCTGAAGCCGGCCTTGCCGCACGTTATGACGTAAAACTTGTCGTCTGCTAACTCTAGCGTCCTGTGCACTCGGACTGCGAGAGGCAAGGACCGTTCATCTGTTCGCTGAAAATTTTTACGAAATATTATTTAAAGTCAAACATTTCTTTATTCAACTAGGCTACATATAGTAAGACATTTGAATCGGTATGTATTACCACACATTCACCACCGGTTCAAAAGGCAGTTTCTACAGAGAAGAACCGGCAAGAAACTCTTATAGTTGCTCTTTTAAAACAAAAAGATACGCTTGCAATTACTCAACAACACAACTATTACTTTTTACATGAAAAGGGTCACCGAGCGTTAAATATATTCATTTAGTGTATAATTTTTTTTAGTATGTACGCTTTTTAAATTATTTTTTAGTATGTACATTATTCCCAGATCTACCGCGCTAATTTAATTAGGATATCTTCGTTAAATTGATGAAAAGGTGAAAACATACATACAACAACATAAATATACATGATACCATATTAAGTAATCGTAGTACGATTTTTTAATACATATTCCTGTTGTTTTTAACACGTGAAGGTGACAACTTAAACATTAATTCTCTTTATTGGTAAAATAAATAATCAGACAGCCGTTGCTCGTAATGGAAGGTATGTAGATAATATTTATTTTAATGGCTCACCAAGGCTGTATCGGTGACGCATTTTTTGTACGTTGTAATATAATCTATTTAAAATTGATCACGTAAAGTCAATTATAATTGTCTTTTTATTGTTTTTTAATTGTCTGAATATTACGAATTCATTTATGTTGATTGTTCTACACAATTTCGTTCTTTCGTTTAAATGACAGGAAAGATAGTTATGTTATGACCGTATAGGACTATTCAATTATAAATCTATACATTTGTGATGAAGTAAGTTAATTATTTAATAATAATATAATATATTATTCTCACGTTATTCCAATAGACTCCACAAAAGTCAGGAGAGCCTTTAACTGCGTTCAGGTTTATGTCAAAGTTCAGTGATTCGCTGCCGTTGCCCATCGCCATACAGGGAGGGGTTCTGTAAATAACATGTATCGTTTAATCATGGAAAAATAGAATTTTATAAAAATCATTCTATGTTTTTAAAGAAAAATCTGAGCAGGCTCGTTAGTTTCATGATACTCTAAAAGTTAAAATTGTGATTCGAATAATTCTGAAATTTTGATGAATAAGATTGTAATCCAAAAAATATTGTGATGATTACTGCATCTACTATTTTGGTTTAGACCTTTAAATATGTAGCAGTTTATTAATATAATCAAACCTGTATTCTCTGGCATGTGTGACTCCGTGGAAGGGCTGACTAAAATTAATTCGTATTGACATAACCCCACTTTTGCAAGTTGCGGTCACTACCGGTGAAAAATCGCCGCTGCTCTCTGTGTTCTGAAATGATAAATAATAACAAGTTAGACAATATATTTTTATATATAAAAAATCAGTTGTAACGCAGTGCTTAAGAATACTTAAATAATTTTGTATTAAAAGTGTTGGGAGCATATAATATTATATTCGTGGTACTAGTTTAAAGGTAAAAAAATGTAAAATGTAAACAAAAGCTACTGAATAATAATTTTTCCTATTAAAAACATGGATCACGCTGCATTGGCATATGTTTTGGAAGCAGAATAAGTAATTTATTTTGATATTATTAAATATTTAATGAAGAAAGCTCTGAAGTGTATAATAACGAGTAAAGTATATATCGGACTGAATGATTATTGACTAATATGCCAAAGTGATATTTTGATCAAGAACTTACAATACATTGTGTAACCCTTCTAATTTTGATCTAATTTTATCCCTATATCAACTAGACTTCAATTGCTTAGACTGCAGTTAAAATTATGTTTTTGTTCTCAAAAAGCAATAACAACCTGAGACATATATATATAAACTAGGTTCTTTAGACGGTTTATCCATGCCAATGGTCGTATTGTAGGGTCGTGCCCTGAAGGCGACAAGCGCTCACGATTCTATCTTCGACCCAGCCTGATAGCTGCTTAAGACTATCTTATCTAAGCACTATCATTACGTTACTATATAAGGTATACAAACAGACCAGGAAACTTACAAGTATTTCAATTTCATGTAACTAGATTTCTTGGATGCTTGTTACACAAGATAAATACGCAATGATTTCTATTATATAATAGGTATATCTTAAATACAATGGCTGTGGAGCTTGAAAGTTAGAAGTCAATCAATTAAAAAAATCATTCATCATTGAGTATATTTTTGAATAAACATATTAAAATAAATATTTGCTTATAATGGAAAAAAAGAAAATTCATAACTAAATGGTAGAGCTATTAAGAGATGTTTTAGTAATTGGCATCTGATTAGTTCAGATAATTTTAATTGTTCTAAATATTAAGACTAAGCAATTAGATGGAAGATATGTACGTATATTACGGAGAATATTTAGTAATGTTATATAATTAATTAATAATTTCGAGCTTTATGATGTCTATCATCGTTGAATTCATAACCGTTCAATCATTACCAATAAACTCTATTATGCATGTCATACAACTCGTGTTTCTATACAAAATTATACCCCACGTAAAATAATATCCGCTTAAGTCTTTGTCCGTTCACATTGAAAAGGAATTAATGATAAATCGAAGTTGAATATGTCCTGGAGTAAATATGACAGAGATTGCGAGGGATTGTCAATAAATAGTATGTGCTGGCATGCATAGGGTTGAGGTCAACGCACGCTTGACCACTTTGCTGCATAGCAACTTGCCGGCATTGTTGGAACTTTTGACGCATTTCAATATCATACGCGACACCTTTTAAGTTTAACATTTTTCTTGAATAGGGTTTATTGTCAAAATTTGTTTCATATAGGGATCCGTGAAGCCCTATTTACTAATAGTACTGTATCTTTCTGAACTATAATTCGGAATAATCGGTTTCTATTAAATTGTTACAGTGTAGTAATACTAATACAGCTATAGGTATTATTAATGTAACGGAGTATGACGTTTCTATCAAAGAATGAAGTTAAGTAAATAAATGTATTAATGCTCTCTATTGAAAATTACCTCTCAATTATAGTCATCTTGATTACTTAACCCATTTTATTACCAATACGCGTACATCTCCGTGGGTATAATTATTCAATGATTTCCGGAAAGCGAGTAAAATTTATTCCGTTATGTAGATAGATCTGTTTAATTTTCTACAGTAGTAATTTCGGCATCGGTCATTGTATCGGCCTACATTTTTCTTGAACAATGCAATGCACTTACGTTATAACGTTATACGTACAGTAATTTAGAATTATTATTTGTATAGCATATAACAATATCTTCGTACTAGGTAACATAAGTTAAGTAATCAAAAAACTTTTTTTTACAAATTTCTTATGTTTTTAGCGAATTTAACTGCTTTTAACAAGCGTATAAACGGTCAAATTAAGAGACCTTCTCATCTTTAGTTTCGGATAAGTCAGTCCTTTCAGGGCACATATCTAACAAGTCTAGTCAATTCTAGTCATAATCCAGAATACACATAAAATACCATATACATACGGCCGACTTGACAAACCTCCGCCTTTTTTTAAGTCGGTTGAAAAGGCAACTATGTTAGTGTTATCTTAAAAGAAGAAATCGTGCTGATGTAATGTTTATTTAGTAACCTGTACCTATATTTAGCATTGCATAATTTGAGAGATAATATTATCCCAATATGTATTGCGATTGATGTAACCAACACCGGACTAACCGGTTCGAAAGGCCCCAATATTTTAACTACGTCATAAGATATAGTCACAATGACATTATCTGAATCTTAAACACAGAAAAACAATAGTTTCATTATTATTTCTCGCAAGAAATTCGCAAGGCTTTCATAGTTGTTGTCAATACCGGAAAAATAAGAAAGCAATTATATAGAAAATACAAAAGCGTAAGACCCGTTTAACAATCATGTATCATCATGAGCCAATGAAAGGTAATTGTAATGTGTTTATTGTTGTCTCTATTTTGTTATTTCCCATGGGTGTACAATAGAATACATTGCGAAGTTGTACCAAGATAAATAGGAAGTCATCAGTGATTGTTGACACGTTCTTTTTACGGAGGGACAACAACTAATCGTACGCGACGGTACTAATTTATTTGTTTCTCGTAATTGCAGACAATCACGGCTAAATAATCACAAATTGCTTAGTAAATTGATGGGTATGTTCCCTTCTATGTTATTTTGGTTTGCGATAGACCAATCAGTTTTTCACACTTAAAATGTATTTACAATTCGTTGTCCATTTAAAAATCTTTACCAATTGTTCGGATTCCTTTTGTTTTAAAGACACGTAAACTTAAATTTTGTTCATGCCTTCATGTTTCTTTTGATATAATAAAATTCAATCAGCCAAGGTTGTCGTATGTTAAGATGTCACATTGAGACAATGAGTTACAGTCATGCTTGCAAATCAGATGCCTTGCCTTGTACAATGCTACTTTGGTTATGGTATGAGGTAATCCAACGTGTGTCCACACGTCCACAAATAAACAGCTCAATAGTCGCTTTTTTTGTAAAGCACTTAGGAAACAAATAAATTTAAAACATTAATACTTAGAAAGACTGTGCCATAAATAAATGAATGTAATTTATTATATTACTATGCATAAAAAGAGATGACAGCTTCACAATTAGTTGCAGTTTATTAAAACAATATAAGTCAAGCGCTTGCAAAACACGAAGCTCAAAGTATGTAATAAACTTGGAAATTACGATCAATT
This sequence comes from Eurema hecabe, assembly GCA_026213755.1. Lineage (NCBI taxonomy): Eukaryota > Metazoa > Arthropoda > Insecta > Lepidoptera > Pieridae > Terias > Terias hecabe. The sequence goes on from JADANM010006178.1 coordinate 4,761,459, forward strand.
TTACCGCTACATTATCGTACAATGATGACCCCTGAGATTGTATGTGTTAATGGTACTCTTGTCCTTGCAGACCGACGAATTGCGAAACATCTGATAGGCAAAGGATGGAGTTACTTGTACATGATATAGAGCTATTCGGGGTGCAACGTAGCTATTTCCGCAAAACTAGTTATCATTGCACGATCAGCTCGTAACAATCAGAGCGTTTCATTTGCTCTTAACAGCCAGGAAATCTCCGTAAGTGCAGCTTGCATATTACCTGCTCCTTTGCATAATGTGTTCTTGTAATTTGTGCACATGCGATGTAACGGAGTGTAACGTAGGAAATATTGGCGTTTTGTTTATTCAATAAATCTATTCTTAATATGAATTAAATTAGTTTATTATAAAATTATTGAGTCTGCGTCGCGATTATCGGCGGTTCCCAATATGCAATCTCAATCCGTTTTCAGCTATCTACGGTTGAGTTTTCGATCTAAATATGAGAAAAAGCGTTTCAATATACAAACCATAGATGGGATAAGCAATCCGAAAACGCAAACTATCCGTCAGAGGGCACCGATCTAACGCTTTTTCTCATATTTAGATCGAAAACTCAACCATAGATAGCTGAAAACGGATTGAGATTGCATATTGGGAACCGCCGTATATCTGCGAAGAACCAAAACTCTCAACTGATCTGTCAATTTTCAGCTCATGTTTTTCGTCTTTCCTAAACTCTTAAAATGTGTGAAAGACAAATATATTCATAGGATTTACATATGCTATCATTGCATTTCTGTTGAGCAAAACACTTTAAAAATGCTATAATTACGTACGGAATTTTTACTATATCTTTAGATTGTATATTAAAATTAAATCCACATTTTTTTTATAATATACTTCAAAAAAGTATTAACTTGATTGACCCTGACCTAAACACTTGCGCATTCGGCTGTAAAGGCTAAACGGGTGTAAATAGGCTTATAAAACCCTGCTCGTGATTTTGGTGCCTTCTCCAGAGCATTTTAATATTTTAAGTCACTTCTTTAAAGTAGGCTTCATTATATCATTATAGTAAGGGTTTATAAGGATAAATTGTATGTATCTGAAACACATTGAATATATTTATCCTTCTAACTTGTTATTAAAATTAAATTGTCCGGGGTCATGTAAATAGAATTATGTATTAATGCGCAGTTTTTATGTTCTATAATATAATTGATACAACTTGAAGATTAATGTTCCTACATAATTATATAAGTCGGCTTATTATTTGGACTATCAAAGATGTTGAAAAAAATCTTAAATTTTATATAGTTGCGTGTGGTGTCAAGGTGTCAGTGTTTAAAAAATGCTAACGACTCTATTCGAACGTTTGGTATTAATCGCTAATTACTACCTGTTGTTTTAAATTATAAGTGATTGATTCTATGCGGAATAGAAGGTACCAATCACCCATATCCAAACTGCGGACGTAAATAAAAATTTAACGGCTATTAAATTCGCATTTCCGATCGATATAAAAACGAATTGTTAATGAATTTGTTGGTATTTGTTATTATAAGTACGACATATGTCACTGATTCATTGTTCAGGCATTTCCACCTACTAAGTATGCAATGTGAGTCAATAAGACTTTGAATCTTGAGTCACTATTGGTTTCCATGAAAGATGGTACCTTAATACCAGACGTTTAACCGAGTGATTCTTAATCTACTCTACAATGAGTCATAAAAGCTTCATATAAATCCATATCAAAAAATTTGCTCTATTGGTCTTTTGTTACTTAAAATTCAAAAATCGCGCAATGCAAAATTAAAACAGCTACACAAAAAGAGCGATTATTATCGTAAAATTTACATATTGTTGATGTTATTATAATTTAGGCGTATGTTCGCATTCTCCGCGTATTGTTTTTTATACATATTTTCCAATATTTCTTTAAAGCATAAAATAGTTTCACCAGGATACTTAGAACCGGTTCTGGATTTGACACTTTAATATTTGTATCTAGGTGCCCATTTAAAGTGAACGTTTAGCTTTCAGTTGTTTAACGAATTCAATGGCAGGAGCATATTTATGAGTATCTGCGTGGGCGCACGGCAGCCTTGCAGCCAACACGTCTTTATAATATCGGCATTGGCAATACGCCTGAACCTTATACGGCATTGCTTAACTCATAATATCTAATTCGGTTAATGCTTTATTTAGTTCATAGTTCTATATACGAATTATGTAGTAATAATTGTTTTTGTTGGTAAAATTCAAAGAAAGGATATATTATTACATTATAGTAGTACTGTGTTTTTATCTCATATTTTTCAGATGTTTTATAAAAACAAGGGTATTAAATATAAATATAATAATAAATAAATATATAATATAATAATTAAGTAAACTACTACGTACAGGTATGTTAAATGCGGTCTCGACTATTACAAGTCATAGTTAAGTTATGTAACAATTTAGTTAACAACAACAACAAAGGGAGGGAGTGATCTCTGGATAGTATGAACTGTTTTTTTATGATAATTAAATACCTCATTATTTGAGAATCTTTACTATCAATAAAGAAAGTATTTTTTTAAAGATTGAGTTGGTATAGGAACCATAAAAATATGTACTCTTTATTTATTAGCGCTAAAGGATTGAAGGGGTTGAATTACAGGCTTGGATTATAAACATGTAAAATTCCTGAACGCACTCAGTGTGTCATTAGTGTACTCGGTATAACAATTAGTGGCATAGAACAATGAAAAAAAAATGGATTTTAGGGGGCGAAACTTCGGGAGACTGTTACCAACATATAAATAAATTGTAATAAAGACATGAAGTAATAAGTTTAACAGCAGTTATAGTTTTTTCAATAAAAGTCACATCTTCCTTTTTCTAATGTCAAGTGTATTTTTTATTGTTCATACACCAATAGCAATAATACGACTAAAGACCGCAACGCTTCACTTCTATTGTAATAATTATTTTTTATTACATTTAAATTTAAATAATGTAAATTTAAAACGAAATTAATTGACTATATATCTCTCATAATATAAAAGTGTGGGTGTAAAATATGCATGAATGTTTTTTTTATGAATGAGTGCGCTACCATCATCTGTGAAGCGAATCTGGGTTACTTGATTACGTAGTATTACGAGTCTTACATTATGCGAGCTTCGAGTGTATTGTGATAAAATATTAACATATATATTCTCATACTAGTGTAAACGAATATTTATGGAAAGGTCAAATTATTATTCGTCATGCTTTATGCACTGCTACCCTTACTTTCGCTCTATTAAAAATTAAATAAGCTTATTCTGCCCTTGAAGTTATTCAAAAATTCAAAGAAACTTCTGTGATATTATTTATTATAAGAATATATTGTATACAGTTGTAGCGGCGGGCAAAAACTATGAAAGAGTCCAGACGGTACATATACCGGTTTGACTTAAATACAATGATAACATGATTTAGAATAATCTTAAGCATTCTTGGGTTTACCATTTAGCAAACTGTTTTCCATTTGAATAATTGTTGCCCTGATGCTGTAGATTGATAGCAGTATTGTAATTACTTCATTACGCAAGATATTATAGATAATTTAATAAAGCTACAATTAAACGCTATTACTTGGAATGTTCATATTCTAAACGAAATAACCTAAGTACAAAATCAGGGGGCACGGCAGTGCCCCCGCCAAGTCGTATAACTACTTATAGTAGTATAGTATATACCCACTAAGTATAAAATAAGTTTTACTATTTATGTCATTAAATAAATAAAAGGCGCCAATGTTAACAAAACAGCAATATCCATGAATGAGATCATCTGTTCCCAAGGTTCTGTCGCCCGCGCGTATTTATAACACTTGTAGCGTTTTACCTGAGCGTTGGCCGCCAGCAAAAAGCCGGCGAAGAGACAAGTCCACATGAGGCACTTCATGTTTAGATCACAAGTATCCACTGTTTAACGAGGTCTATACTCTCAGTCACCGCATGGCGGCCGGTCTGCGCGCGGGGTGGAGCGACACTGCTCGCTGATACCTTTGTTGTACACTCCGTACAAGTTACGAGACCAACAAACTTACTTTCTGTGAGCGGCGGCGTTCACGGCGGCCGCAGTACCGCGCTGGTCGCGTTCTATTGTTTCTTTATCTTATTAAACCTAAATTACGTGACAACGAGTTATTAACTGTTATTTTTTTTGACATTATAGTTATTGGTATATTTTTATCGTCAAGTTGAGTCATCGTGTAGACTTCTGAATGGTTATAAAAAAACAAGAAAATATTTACATTCCTATAGAAGAAAATTAAATTAGCCACTAACTATATAACTATTTAATGCTGCCGGTAACTTCAGATTATAGAATGTAACTACTAAATAGTTTCTTTATAGTTTTCTTGTCAGTGTGGACGTAAGGTTTGTAAGCGCTAAGCACAGTTGCGTTGGCGAGCAGGCTGGCATGGCATTACGACATACGCCCACATACGCACCTCCCTGCACACTGCGTCACGCACACACACACACATGCGCACCGGCAGGTAGAGCACCGGCGATCCTTCGAAATATTTGTTTTCTTTTATTTTCATAAGTAATTATTTTCGTATACTTCAAGGTCTTTATATTGCGAAACCGGAATTCTATTTTATAACGTGATTTTTTTATTTATATTCCACAATTAGCGTACGCATACCGTTAGACTTAAGGTAAAATTTACGCTATACCTAGTTGATTTAAGACATACATTTATAATTAAAATTAAATGAGGTATCAATTACGTAGGAATGTAACCGCCAAAGGATGTTAGATATTTGCTATATAAGGCAAACGTTCGTCAAGGAAAATGAGTCAATCTTCTTAGATATGATACGAAACACGAAGTAACAACTTAAAATTTACAAAGTTATAACTTAATGCTTTAATAATAAGGATACTTTACCAGGGCATTGGGAGTCCATTAAGCTTGTTCTAGAAAACGTAACATAGGTTTATGTTATAAAATATAGTGAGAAAGGTAGAAAGCGATTTATAGATATCTGAACTTATTGTCAGGACGAACAAATAAATCCTAATTCTCCAAACGGCATCCCAAACCCTTTTGTGGAACTAGTAATATTTCTACTTGATGAATGTAAGTTGTTTTCTTTACACTCAGTTTGTTTTTCATGTTTTTTTTGTATAGTTGAACCGTTTTTAACGATACTCTGACTCTAAGTATGTTACTAAATCAAGAAACTTAATAATTAATTAAATTTATTAGCAAGTAGCAAGTAATGAATTTCCATATTTTTTTTATGCTGAAGACATTCCAATTATTTTTATAAGGATAATAAGAAACGAACTTACATTCCTGCGTGCATAGAAAAATAAACGTGCATTAAAATTCATTTTGAAATTATTCTTTACGACTTTAATTAAATACTCATAAATCTTTTAATCAACTTTAATTGAGATTAAGAGACCTCTCTATTTCATTTAATTATTTGCTCTACCTTCACTCTACGAACGCTTGTCTAAAAATTCAATATAAAAAATAATAGATCAGAGGATGAATTCATCACATAACGCATCTACAATAAGCAAATTATATTTTTCAACCAGGTGACCTCTGTATTGTAGGTATTATAACATTCCTTACACTTGATGTGTGTAAAAGCGATTTGCAATTTGCATAAACGAGCAGCTACTTTAACATACCTCCGCGTACTGCTCTGAGACTCC
>JADANM010006178.1:4780687-4819982 GCA_026213755.1 Eurema hecabe
AGTTATTTTCGTGTATATTTAAAACGCGACAGTTGCTACTACACTTTTGCCAGAACATCCGTATCATATTGTGTATTTTAAGAACTTAACACGCACATCTTGTTATTTATAAGTATAATAAATTAAAGAGATTCATTACTTCAGCTAAGCGACATATTTCACTTGTGAGATGTGGCATCTTAAGGTAAATCGTAGTAACTAATCTCTCCCCATATATCCGCACTCGAATGAAAATACTTAAATTTATATCGCTTTGAATGTTTTGCTTTACCTAATGTATGCCTAATAAAATTGTCAGTACTTTTATTATATCAATATTAAAATATTAACTGAGGGTTAGATTTATAATCTTTTATTACTAGAAATGTCCCACTTCACCAGCGCGCGATCCACCTTTTCCAAAAAATTTCGAGTTCAATAAAAATCTCCGTAAAAATTTGTACCTATTACATATACTATTTACAGCCTCATTATAAATTCACAAACTTAATCATTTTAATATAAATTTCATGATATGATAGTCGAACAGATTGGGTTGGGTAATCAGGATTAGCACTGCACTGTTGCAGATACGTATATCAGCTGTAATCAGATTGCGGAATTAACCGTATAATGTAGAGATGTGAGTACCTTGCACGTGCATCCCTGCCTGTAGAGTAGTCTAAATCCTTTTCGCTGGCGCGGCGTGACCTCTCGCCATTTGTTGATGTATCCGCACAGTTGGACGTGGGCTTGCAGGTGCATCACACGACCTGCCACGAATCACATGTCATTTTATACCATGAGTCACACACAACACTGTAAACTCAACACCGACTCAATGCTTTTGTGTATGCCGCAAAGATAACTCAATAGAGATATCTTAGACCCTAATTCGGTTATCAAGAAGAAAATCGCTTCGAATTGAAATTTAAATACGTTTTTTGTGTTAATAAAATTATGTTGACATTAAATTAATGTCTCTAAAGCCTTTATAAGCTGAATTGGAAGGCAAGCAACAAAATTCGATTTAAGTTTTCGACTTATGGTGGATTGTATTTTAAGAAGATTCTGTAAGGAAATTAGACTTCGAAAGGTTAAGTTTATTCTTACTAATTTTGAGCAAAATGGAGAGTTTTTTCTTTTTCTATATGAGATACTGAATTTTATCAAACATATTCATTTAAAATTGTAGTTCCGCTTAGTTTAATTTTTTTTCCAGTTATAAAAGAAACTGACCTGCTCACAGTGACTTAATAATAAGTTAGACTTAATCCTCTTTAAAAATTTTAAAAGAAGGAATAAACGTAAAATTTTGTACCAATTTTGAGGTAACATTTAGGCACAATACCTGTTATAACATAGGTCTCTCTGGGCTGCAGTGTTACGCCACATAATGAGTCTTGCGAGGGCGTTAGTATTCGGCCTGACTTCAACGCTAATGCTGCTTTTGGTGTCGCCTACAAAATAAAAATACTAAATAAATTCCCTGAAATATCCAATTTGAATATGCTTAATTTTGTTTCCATATAATTTCATTCGAAGAAAGCGATATCTTACTTTGAATATATTTCGAATCTTCACTTTGTAAGCGTCGTAGAAATCTTTCCCTCTGAATAATCTTTGAACTCGACCGACGATAACTGTGAATGAAAAACAAGAAAAATCGGTATTTTTTACTTTACTTCTTTAAAGTAATAAGCCGTTAAAATGTAAATTAATTCAATTTAAAACATTAAATTTTCCTTTTATTGTGTAAACGTACTGACGTTTCCAATAAATTAGCAATAAATGATTAATTTTGCACATATTGTGAGTATGTCAGCGTTTTCCAATTACTGAGAATAGTGCAACATTTCGATCAATTTCAAATTAAAGAAAAACATTTGGTTATTTTCTGTCACTGCACATGTAATTGCACACATCAAGCGAAAGCACTACTAAGATGTAGTTGAAAGCTTCAACGTTAAGCATTATGCCGCATAATGTGTTCTAGTGCCATAATTGGAAAACTAGATGTAACTACACATTGTTCAACAGTAAGTTTAATAAGAACATAAAGGTTGTATATACCGAAGTCACTGTTACAAAAGTGTGATTGAGGGTGTTCTAGCGAGCACGAGCAGGCGTCGGCGAGTCGCCACGTCGCTGCTACCAGCGCCAGCGTCACCAGCCTAGGTAGCATACTCCTTCCAATTATCTGTTACAAACAAACAAACATTTAATTATAACGTTCATTATTCATTAACATCGTTATTACATAGTGTACATTGTACAACAAAGTCGCTATCTGTACTCTTAAATATTTTAAGTAACGCAGCCGATTTTTATGCGGTTTTTTTAATAGTGTGCTTAAAGATGTCTATGTGTATAATACATGCGTAATACTAATTTACCTTTAAAATAAAAGAAATCTTTAGTGTGTTATTAAGTATACGTATTAACATACTAAAGTTGTGCCTAAATATATTCAGAAGATTGAAAAACTTTTGTTACTCGAGTGTTTTTACTATGGACGGCATAAAAGCAAGTTCAATATTTTAAAATCTATACTAAGTTATACATATTTTATTTTTGATTTGAGATACGGTTATATTGTTTTTACCGATATTAATATCATACCAGGATTCCATATCCAAATATTCCTGTATATTTCGTCACAATTGAAAATGTCGGGGATTTTCCGCGCCGTTTTGTAATCGGTTTCAATTTCGTTAAAACGTTTTATTCTTTATCTCATACATTCAAATGTTTATGGGCGACATGTGCGTTTTACTATTAGATGACATTGTCAACACACCAACGTTAAATTTAGATAAAACTACGTATAATTTTTAAAAGAAACGACATTTAATTATAATTAAGATAAACTGTGTTAAAGTATTTGTCATACACATAACTTTAATAAAAACAATTAAAAAAAATGTTTTAGGGTTTACGTTTAATGTCAGTTTTACGAAAACAAGCAATAAAAACGCATTACATTTCTACGACCATTACGAACGGATTAGGCTGAGCCGAAATTTATCATGAGGATGCAATTAATCATTCATTTGCCACAGTTATCGTAAGCAATAATCGTTTCACTCGTACTCACGTGTCCTCCGTGATTTTTCAAATGTAAATTTTACGGTCGGGTAACATTTTTATCGCTGTACTTTCAATAAAACCTAATCCCGTCCGTGGAGGCTCTATAAAACGCTACTGTGTACTGTTTTTATACCCTGAATTATAGAGGGTAGGCTGATAACACAGCTTATTGGCATGTTTTTCGAATTGCTATAGTATTTTCTTATATCTGTTATAAAAAATATTATATTGCACGTAAAATAAATCTAGTTTTTTTGTAAATATTTACTTAACTATATTGCTCGGGGTAAATATATTAACTATTATTAACTATTAAAATATTATAATATGACACTAACATGAACCTAACCTAAACTAAATCTATGACAATAACTGAATTTTCAAAATAGGTTGACTCAAATTAAACTTAATTTTTGATACATTGCCTTTATAATATAGTATACCAAGCATATAATAGTGTATTCGTTTATATACAGCACATAATCAAAACTGCAGTGACCCCAAACATCCTCAAAATCTAATTATCTAAGCTTCATTATTGTACCTAACAATAGATGAATTCTATCAAGTGATGAATGATCAGATCAGATTATGTAGGTACTGGTACATGTGCATTATGTATTAATGTTGCATTCATTTATGCCGAAAATACCTCCTGTCAATAGACTGATATCTGATTCTACGTTGAATGGGGCTGGGTTTTTGAAGCTATAAATTACAATGCAAGCTGCAGTCTGCATGTCCCTAATCACTGTACCGCATCGTGACATCGAAATAAGCAAATAAGAACAAATTGTAAGACTTAATGGGACCAATTTGGAATCCTAATTCAATGGTTGGGTTTAATTTAACGATGGGTAATTTTCGTTTTTACAAGCAGTACCTTATTACAATGCTAACTGTATGCAGAAATACATTTGACGGTTCATGCTTAAATTGTTTTAAATCCTTGGAATATTAATTTATTATGCGTGCCTATAGTATTAAAAACAGAACACGGTTTGTGGAAAACCGCAGGATGTCACATGCGACCTACTTGAAGAATGTATATTGATGCGTTGGCCTTCATTATTCTTACAAAATGCGGATATTTTTAAGTAAAAATGACGTGTTCACAGGTATACTGTCTCGCCCTTTAAAGCAGCATCGCGTCCGTTGTCACGGCCCGACAGTTATTAAACTGTGTTGGGGCTTAACAAAAGCAATGGAAAAGAATTTTGTAAAGCGCAAATAGATCGGTATCCTTTGTGAGTGTTGACGTTGATCCGATTTGCCCGGTTTATCTCACGAACGTCGCTATCTATAATAATTATTATTTGAGCCCACAATTGATGCGGTGATAGAAATCAATTTTATGTTCCCCTACGGCCTACGTGATAGAATTTAAGTTTTATTTGTTTTTTAGATCCGAAGTTTCTTTTCGTAAGCTATGCAACTGATCATTAAAAATTTATATTTAAAATTATGTTAAGTGTTAATGTGTTGTATTGACACGATGTTTGTACTTTCACCTATACAGTTGGTAATGGCACGTCATTTTCAAACAAATAACAATGTTGGAGAACAATAAAGGAAGCATTAGGGTCGGAATGTGTAGGAGTACTTGTCCTACAGCGACTAGCAGAAATGCATACAACACGCAATGCCATTAACAGACAATGACGCAACACAAATCGGATGTTCATATTGTGTTAAAATTTTCTTGTAATCATATTGATTGTCAATAATGCACTTCAAATTGATAATAAAAATTATTCACGCTATGTTGCATTCATAAATCATTTCAAGAGGATTTTAAACGCTCATTCATATTCAAAAGAGTTTAAATATAAAAAAGGAATTTATAACGCGATTAACATTAAATGAATTAAGCCGCTGCTTTAAAAACTGAAAAGCCGTATTCTCATAAAATGATGTAGCCTATAAATTTGTTTCAGGCATACTGTTTATATTGAAATTTAAAGAAATAGTTTCTCTTACCCTCTAACTGAAGGACACCTCGTTAAACCGAATACAATAACACGATTCAACCTTTTAACCACGACAATGAGCAAATAATTAAAATTATAATGCGGAAACTTTATAGGTGCATTCTTTGGCAAATTCTTAAGTGACGTCGCATCGCCGCAACAATGCATCATTTGTCAGGGTTCATCGACGAACATAAGGTTATTGATATCACGCTTGTTCCCATGTTGAAATTTAAAATGTAATATAATTACAGCTTTAACAATGGACGATAAATGGTTTTCCAACCCAGCTAGGCATTTAACAACGATGGCAACTTAAAGGCCTTACAAATTAATTCAAGATACTAGTTTTTATTTAACTAATGAACGGTATTAAAGTGAAAACGGGTGGTAATAGAACAATCTCGTTATACTAATCGCCATAGCAACGGGAGCCAAAGCAATTGGAGCACGTTCCTGTGAAAATTGATTGTGCCGATACCAACATTTGATAACGCAACATAGTTGTCACGTACTCTTACGTAATACAGTTTTTGTGCTCTTGAAGAACTTCCTATTATTAAACATTTGACGTGCTATTAGAACGTGCACTAAGGTGTAATAATGAAAAATCTATTTTGACTCAAAATTCCTACATAATTTGTTAAATATTGTTGTAAAAATTTACACTGTCTTCATGCCACACATATTTTGAAAAGACACTAATTACCCGACTGCCAAAGAGGGTAATGTTTTTCGAGTGTATGTAAGTATGTATGTCTGTTCCTTTGTGACCTCCTGTAGCCTAAACGGCTTGATGGATTTTGATGTATGAGGTATCGTTAGATTTGTCTTGATTACGGGAGTGTCATAGGATACATTTTATCCTAAAAGTCCCACGGGATAAAGACATAATTACTCTTTTTTTAGTGTGCAGTCGGGTATTTTGTTTTTTTAATAATAATTACTTGTTAGTATTATTACTACAATATGCTTCAATGACAACGCTAAATTACCTTAGCCTTATAAGGAAGATTAATGAAAAACAGCAACAAGTCATATGTTGTTGTTTTCATTGTAGAATACAGAATCATTTAGATAACAAATATTTCCGACCCAATTTCCTCGAGCAAGTCAATTGAAATAAATTAAGACATTAATAATTACACCTTGTGGTGATTACTGCAAATTTTGTGGTTTCTTGAATTCTTGTTATTCCATTGAATGCTTTATATATCCTCATTATACCTTATTATTATTATATTAACCAACCTTTATCCTTAATTATGAATCAATTTAACTTCGTATTATGTTTAATAAGTTCTATTTTTGTATATAAAAATATTCAAAGATTAAAGCTTCTCAATAGAATTAGAGACCCGACGCGTTCGATAAATCGAAAGACAGCATTGACGATTATATTATCTTATTCTCGAATCGTGACATATCAATTAATCTGTTCAATATCAATCTTTCTTTATAATCTATTTATCATAGTGGAGGTGTTAGTGTTGTTATAGTATTACCTCATTACGAGATTAATCTCATATTAAATTGATTTCTTAAATGATTTAAAAACATTTTAGGTAGGCTATAGAACGTAGTAAAATAAAATTTAAAAAGTATTATAATATTTACATTGACAATAAGGGGAAACAATCCGCAATAAATTAAACCTTAAAATATTGTTTTCGGAAATATATTTTTCTTTTTATGTAATTTGTGATTAGCACACAGCTAATCGTGAATTATAAAACTTGCAAGACATGGTTATTATATGCCAACAGGAATGATCGATCGGTCCCTTTAGTACCAATAAGTTATAATTAATCTGTTGGTAATATAAGAACAATTGATTGGATTAGTTTTTACTTACTTTATTCTACTTTTGTTGTTTCATTATCTATTGTATGCATTAATGATATTATAATTCGTTATATCAAATGCGGTATTAATCCATCCAATTCTGATATCATAATTATAACTATGATAAACATATTATTTTCTACACTAATGTTTGTAACAATATTCAGTATACAAGTTTATACTTGATACAAAACAAATATTTACTTTCGCTTACGAAAGTGCAGGTCAGTTTAACATGAATTATGCATTCAGTTTTTATGCCAATAAAAATCTTATAAGAACTGGATCTTACGATTACACTTTAAAAAGCTGTCTTGATATAAGCAATACAATCAAATAAAACGTAATTTTTATAATATGTTAAAGTATTGCACGGAAATTTCAATTAAATTAGTTATTTCTAAAATAATAGTTAGATTTGTCCATCTGTCCATATAATATGTACATATTTAGAAAATATGTATTGGTTAGTAGCTATATAAAATAGAATTTTCTAAGCTACACCTCTCAAAACAGGTCAACTGTTTATTTAGGTGCTATGGATATGCCATTGTTACTTTTATATATTTTGTATAAATTTTTCACAATAAATGTCACCGGTCGTATAATAACACTAAATGTGCTGACAGGTGCGGCGCCGGCGCATGTAATTGCGTTTCTCATATTTATTTTATTATGCTGAATGTTGATGAACGGCATGGCCAGGTGCAATTTAAATGACAAACGAATAAAGCATTGTATATCTGATTTTAAGTTGAGTAAGAGCGAAAGTGTATGCGTCATAAGGCCGAAATCCCTCTGGAAAGTATGTTAAAGGATAAAATTGTATTTATTCCGTGCGAACACGCACCATTGACACAATAACACTTATTAAAGAATATTGTTTAAATTGAAAGTTTATTGTACCGGTTTTAATTAAAATGCATATATGGGAGAAGTAAATTAACAGCAACGAAATGATTTAAGTGTCAGATTACAGTGTTAAAATATCTATATATAGATATTAATAATTCAATACGGTATATACTTTGATTTAGTTCATTTATAGTTAATAGGTTCTTAATTTACAAGACCCTTTTTCAATATTACAGAGCTTTGTAATTGGAATACAAATAAATTATAGTTTAAAAAAACTAAAAAACCACGCTTTTATAGCTAATCGAACTAAAAAGTAGAAAATAATTTTTAATTACAAAGAGTTTATATTACCGTAGTAGAAGATCGAACAATCAATCATAACTAATTACTTCAAAATAAAATTATAATAAAATTTAAGTTATTAGGAGGATAATTCAATTCAGAGTAAAAAACGTGGGGTGCATTTTACTATATTTTCATAACTTTTTACTATGTTTTCATAACTCTCCGCTCATAGATAGTTGCATATAGAATAATTGTTACATTTAATATATCAAGCACCCCACGCTTTTTACTCTGAATTGAATTATCCTCCTAATAACTTAAATTTTATTATAATTTTATTTTGAAGTAATTAGTTATGATTGATTGTTCGATCTTCTACTACGGTAATATAAACTCTTTGTAATTAAAAATTATTTTCTACTTTTTAGTTCGATTAGCTATAAAAGCGTGGTTTTTTAGTTTTTTTAAACTATAATTTATTTTTTATTTTTTAGTTCGATGTTTCAATTAATTATTTATCCTTATAAGGATATTGGGAAACTGTTATTAAATTATTGCATTGTCATCGGCCCTTAATACGTGTGCAAAGTTTCAAATTAATCGAACTTCTGGAAATCGGTCAAATTTATGCTCAAAGATTCCATTACATAGATACAACCCAAGCTAATATATAAAGCGTGGTAAAAAAGCGTGGTAAAAAAGACAAAATTCACGGCCGAAACCGCAAGGCGAACGCCAGTTTAAAAAAGAATCACGCTAAATAAGGTTGAGGTTTAAGTTAAGGTAAATTTAACTAATTGAAAACTTAAAAATAAAAGTCTGTTATTTTTCAATGAATACGTACTTAAAAATATAAAGAGAGGGATAAAGAATTTCTTTAATTTATATGCTGCATCAGATAGTGATTGACGTTGTCTGCAATTATAATTAAAACGTTTATATTATATTACGCCGGTAAAAATATGCATATCATGTAACGTATGAGAACTATAATTAAAAAAAAGGTTAATTCAAAGACATATTTATTGACTTAGCCTTTAGTATTTATAATAAGCGAGAACTAAGGATTCAACAAAAAATGTTTATGTTTGGTATTCGTATAATTTGCATTATTTTAATTTCGATAATGTTGATGTTCATTTTAACCATCACAATTTTACAAAGGTACGCTTTTTTTAATAGGTAATTATACTTATCAATAAAAGTTTGACTTCGCTCCAATGTGACATACATTTTTTATGTAATATTACCAAAATACCAGTAAGTGTTGTAAATAACATTTTTAAATGGCATCTTTATTCAATTTGTAATATAAACCGCTTGGAATGGTGTCCATAGATCGATTCTGTAGCATATACATTATACCTTTTAAATAATACTAGCAATGTAATTGCATTTATTTCATATGTATCTAGTTTTCTGACATTGAGTTGCGCTTTACGTATCCCAGACTTCTATCTCGGCCTGTTCAATTTAATGAGAGGTTTGTTTACAAGTGGATCTACTAATTGCTGTGTGGGCGTGAACTCGCTGTTTCTATTTTCCTCCGGTTAATCATTTAAAAGGCATTACGAGAAACTATAGTGCTGCCAGTTGTCTGTGTAACGTTTATTTCTTTATTTTATCAGACGTTTAATGCAATCTCATCTGCTGTTGAAGTACCACGAGGTTTATTCGACACGTATGAGGATCCTATTTGCTCTATTCTCATGGACATGCCGAACGAGGGTTCCACGACAAAGATTATTTTAAAATTTGCACTTTCATGTACAACCCGATTTGATCTAGCTTTAATGTCAAGATGTACCCTCTTGACCAACAATATTTTATGGTTTAATTAGAAACTTCCGCTTTCCCTGTATGCTCTTGATATACCACCGTTATACTACCATTTAGTTCCCTGGCTTTATTTACGTCAATGCCAAGTAGTTTCTAGCTTATACGCAAATTCCAGGTGGATCTTTAGTTGGTCAAGACGAGCGTTATTAGCTAATAAAAGAATATTTGCGTTTGCGTTATCTTTTCTGCGTGTAATACTGTACCATCTGGTTTCAGACAGTATGATAGATATTACTAGGTCGAGGTTAGAAGTTTAATTATACGAACAAATATTGAAGAAAAAACATCATTTACATTTCACAATAAACTTTAAGCTGTTTTAAAAATATTGTAAAAATGATCTCAAAACAAGATCTTCAACTGTTGTACTTGAGCATTAACAATATCCTTTAGCTGAAGTGGAAAACGTCAATTCCATTCATTTTAATATCAATATTGACTGTGACTTAACAATGAAAACGTCTGAAGCAACATTGATTGTAATATCATAAGTCAATATCCGTTCCATAATTCTTTATGTAGTCCCAAGAAAAAGCCTTGCGCTGGAAAAATACTCCGAATCGAATTAAGAAACTTGTATACAAAACGTTCACGTACGATTTTGATTTTGCAAGCCAAAAGTTTACAAAAGTAAATACATAAATTTGTCAGTTTCGTGCGATGTTTAGTGAAGCCATGAGAAATATTATGAGTGTACTTGGTGTGCGGCCAACTCACGTAGTTTGCTACGATGTGGGTCGATTTCAGACTTGCTCCACATAAAACTCGAACTATATCGACTTTTTACTCAATAATATTATAAAAGTATATACGTAGATCATTATTTCGTAGCAAAGAAGGAGTGAAACGGTTTAAAGACCTTAATTTTTGGTTAAATGGAAAATCAGTGACATTAATAAAAATCCAGAGACGCTTTATCATTCTAGTCCTTGATTGGTGTTGATGATTTAATTTATAAATGTAAATTATTTAAATCGTTCTGTGTTTATGGAAGCAATACGGACCAGACCGAGTCGGATTCGCAAACCAAAGGCATATCCAGCCTTTTAAGATCCTCTTAATTTTAAGATTTCATAATTAATAAAAGTGGGAAAGGTTCTTTTACGGTTGCGACAAAATATATTGGGCTGCATATTTTTTTTCATACATTTATTTTTCAAGTACATGTCATTGTTAACCAAAGTAAAAGATCAAAATTTTAACTATTCACTAATGAGTCTTGACACACAGACGGACAGACAGTGTAAAAAATCATATTATAAGAGTACAGAGCCCTACAAATGTAGTATAATTTAATAGTAGTACTATTTTATGTTAAAATATAAATTTAATAACAAACAAACTGGTTGAAAATATATTAATGGAACAGATACAATAAAAATAATAAGTAGTTTACTTTTGCACGTTAAGTACTTACACATGTATTTCGATATGGCAATGATGCGTTTATTTTAGAATGCGAGCCGTCAACTGGCCGTCAAATAGTAAACATATTTATGCTTGTTGACATTTCGGTCGCGTCAGTTGTAGAAATGTTTTAAACAATAATAACATATTTGCTTACAACCGCAGTCGGAACGCTGGTAATTATATACTGGTTTTAAACAAACATTCGTTGTTAAAATTATCTGTAAGTCATGGCGGTGCTTCTTTTCTTTCTAAGGCGGTGAACTTCTGACCCCATGTTCCCGACAACTTATTACAAGCGATCTTGACCGCCCACACGTAACCACTTTCATAACTATTACTCTAATAACACGGTATTATATACGATTATAACGAAAGCCAATGTTGTTATCGTAATATTAAATCCGTAATAACGAAAATATTATTTCATGATTAGCTTTCGTGTGCTTATACGGAACGTACTTATAGCTAATTTAGACGTCAATTTGCAAATTATATAAAGCAGACTTAAATATAAACAAAACGTTTACATTTTTTTACAGGATTTAAAGTAATAACATAGTTTTATTTTCTTCCACAATACATGATTAATTTTAAGCTGAATTAATTTTAGTACTATTGAATAACGACTTAAACCCAATTGATACCTTTTCGACAACTTCGAATAGGGCACTCACTATGTCTAATAATAAAGGAATTTTGAAAAAAAAAATATTATCATGAAATAGAAAATCATTCAATAGAACCAGTGATCCCCTGACCGACTTCCAATCGAAGTAGGTATACATAAATTTGATACTCTCGGACGATAGCACGTCGCAGTAAATCTAACCAATTTGTGTTCACCGAGCTTGTATAATACCTCCACTGATATATACGATGTCAATCAACAGACTATCAATCAAAGACTGTATAATTAAATTGACACACCGATGTTGTCGATTGATTCGAAAGAAATATATACATTTCGATATTAATTAAGACCGTAAGGATGAATTTGTAGAACAGTATTAGACGAATATGATGCATTTAAATAATTTAATTTAATTTTTAATATTTAAGTAAGAAATTTCTCTAAAAGTTTCAACATCATATCGCACACTTAAACTGTTGTATCCTTGGTCTTAATTACTTATTAATTGCTCTATATACCTACTGATGCATAATTGCAAGAAATTCTTCTACAAACATGTAGTATATATCCTATTGGAATAGTGAGACAAATACGTGCAATTCACATTCACGAGTAATGTTCTATTAATATGTATGACTTATACTGAGTCACGTCAGAATAATGCAAATTATTTGTCTATGAAATACCATCTTCCTGCGCTCCATATATCTTTAACAATCATTTACAAATTGCACCGTTGTGCATTATGGTCGTATTATAGTCTGTGGCAATAGACTGCGGTGAGAATTCTATCTTCCGTTCTATGGTTTATTTTTTTTCAATTTTATTTTCAGTCGACGCTTTTCTCTTTTATACTTTTAAAATATACTTGAACATACGTCACATGAAATGTTCTATAACAGTGAGTATTAGAACCAAATTCATTTATAAATAAAAGAGGAAAATATTAGTTTATAAAACCTAGGACCTGTTTAATATAATCTGGATAACTGTTCGCTGGTCTAATAGCAGTACATCGTGCCGCGGGCGAGGGTAGATTTGCTAGCGAAAGCGATGGATTCGAATGCCGTTAATCTCTCGCTGCACCAGTAAGGTTAACTTTCGCAGCTAACAGCCTTTCCAATTATCGTTCGTTACAGTACACCAAGCAGGATATTAATTTTTGCACATATAGCGATTTAATGCACATAAAACACGTAAATGGTACCTTTTACGGGTAGTTCTTCCAATTTTTTTTTATAAGCCATTTAACGTTTTTAATTAGTTTAACGTTGTTTTTTTATAAGCAAATATTTAGTGTTTATTTGTTTAGAATAACACTTTTTAGTTTTAAAGCTGCCGTTTACGCTCTTAATTTAATAGTTATAAGATAATTTTTAAGTTAACTTCGTAAGCGTGAGTTTGTGAGTGTAAAAAGGGTTAAATAAATAATTTAAATTGAGTTTAATTCTCATATAAAGCTTTGAAACTTCAATTAACGTCGTGTTTGCAGTAAAATACGCAAATAAGATTGCTTTTAATCTTCTTTCTCTTATCGAAATTATTAAGGTGTCAATAATTATAGTGTTCACATTCATCAATGTCAACTTGTCATAGTTAATCGAATTTCGCCATACATATATGGATACTTAATTAATATTAATCAGATTAAAAATCATAGGCCTTTTTATTGTATGAGAAAAAAACTGATGATAAGATTTATTACATGATAAACATAAGAAATAAATAAAAAAGCTTGTTGTTGGCAAAACAAAAATATTAATGATTAATCTTAATTTATGTAAATACTAATATTATTTATATTAGATTTTGCATACATACTTTTCTGAAAAGCATATTCACCAATTAATTATTATTTTAAGAATGCATATGACTCTGAAACGTTAAAATTTGTATTCCTTGAACATCAATGAATATCACGGTGATACTACACACTAGTCGTGTTCAATTTCGTAAAAATCACCCTTATCGTCCCTGCTCGGTCATAAAGCTGCGTCACTCGACACTGAATGAACCATGATTCATTACCATTTATTTTTAGTCCATGCGGTATTCCAGCAATTTACTACGAAATACGATAATTCTCACGCCCACAAACTTAATTATGTTACATTATGATAACATTCTTATCTGTGTTTTTATTTAATGGATGAAAAACACTTTTTAACTACACTTTTAGATGTGTTTATAATACTTGCTAAGTAGCTTAGTAAGAAGTGAATGAACATTGAATTCAAGAAAAAGAAATAATAGTAAAAAATCGTAGACAGTTGTTATAGTATCGTTATCGGAATAATAGATAAGTTTTAAAGCTTTGCACACTAACGTATCAACTATTCACAAACGTCAGTCAAACGAGTAAAGAACCTGGTTGTCTCGCAGACAAAGGAAAGTTTTATTTATTCGTTACCTCGAAGCTCGCCATGAATACTCTAGTTAAAGAAAAATAAAACTGTGCCATATCGTGGCGAAGTCCTATATATCCTAAATTGTTTCTTTTCATATGTATTATTCATGGAACGCAGGCACTTTTTCCTACATTGTCTACGCGTCTGCAATTACGAAATTTATGCTCGCCTTTGGGCAGATCGGTGTTAAGCGCCTGAGTCATCGTAGCATCAAGCTTGAATAATCAAGGTTGTCCACTTGTTCAGTGATCTGATGCTGATTTATCGACCCCCATAAATATTGATCGATGTGTCTGCGAGCGCACGGTACCGCTACTTACTTCAGCTTACATGCCCGTATTAGACGTTCAAATTTTAATAATTCACGAGTGTGGTCCTACTCCGCAATCGTTTCGTTAAATGTTAGATCTAACCTATTGATAAATCATTTGTAACTGAGAAATATATTCTATCTCGTTATCAGTACAGTTAAACTAACTTCACTGTAAGGCCTATATATAGAAAAGGCGCCTTTAAAAATGTCATCAGCGGAATATAGAACTATTAAATATACAAATTGGCATTAATTAGTATTAATATTCTATACGGTAAATGTATCACAATAAAGATTATTTTGTTAATGTAATCTTTCAAAATACATTATATGTTTGTGTTTCATGCCATTTTTTATTTATTTCACTAAATAATTATTGGCCATTGTAATAGATAATGAAGTGATTCTTAAATTATTATATGCTTCATTATTATGTATTACAAAAACAATCGTAAATATGTTAGTCTCAGCTTTGTCTTTGGTCATAAATCAAACATTTAACGAACCGGGCGCTGTCAAGTCAATAAACCATTAACCGACCGTGTAGAGACGTATACATTATATACACATACAACATGCGCATATATACTGTTACGAAATAGCCGACTAATCGAATTCTCATACATCCGCGTTACGAGACGAAACCGCAAGCATGCGGACGACTATTTAAACTATTTCTAATTGCTAGATCATTCAATACTATACGACGACGAGATTAACAAGATATTTCCTTGTTTTGACCATTATTAAGTAAGATAAATGTTTTCTTTGTACCTATACATTTTAGATGGTTGTAAAACTTCGTGAAATATAAAGCTTCAGTCTTAAACAAAATGTGTAAAAGTTACATAAATAGTCATCTAAATATAATAGTCATTATACGTATTTCTTAATAGTGCCATAGATATACATAATATTAATATTTCAATTTATTATTTAAATATGTAAAAATCACAATAGTGTATTCTTGGAAAATTAAACGCAAGGAAAATAAGACCTTAATGTTTTTTGCAAGTGCTTGTTCATACTTTTTTACGACCGTAATCTATCAACGTTAAAGCCTTTGAAGCTTTAACTGTAAGAGTTTCTATAGAACCGTTTTAAATAAAGAATCAACCACTTCATTATGTTCTCAGTAGTATTATGTAATCTTTAATACTGGTAATAATTGGTATACAATTTAAATTTTTTAAACAAAATTATAACATGGTTTCACTAAAAGAAAAAACGTCTCAAGCTCAAGATATACAATATACACCTGAGCACGTAACGTAAAAACCCAAATAAAACTGCAAATATATTGTCCTACTCAACACAAGAAAAGCTTACGAAACTAGTCAATTTCGGATTGATGGAGTTGAAATGTGTGGACATAAACACAGTTTACGATCGGTGAGTGTTTAAAGCGAAGTTTGGCTTATGAAAGAATGCTCAAAACAATTTTAAATACGCTCGATCATAAAACCAGGTGGGCTTGGAAATAAAAACAGCGGCCTTCGTCATTTATTTATGCTGTAGGCGAAGAAAAGTGAATGCTACTGGTCTGTGACTGACGCGTCCTCACCTGCACGAGAACGCCAATTTTAAGACGAATTGCCTTTTGTTCCCGAGACCCGCCCGCAATTCCGTCTCTTATTGAAATTCTAACTGAATGTGATTGTAGCATATTGAGTGGAAATATCTACAAGAAATACAGGCAATAAGCCTTCAGTACATATATGGATTGTTTTAATATTTTATGAAACATACATTTGTGAAATGTTTTATTTTGTTCACCATGCTATGATGATGTTTGAGTTTGCTACGTAGACTTTAGTATTAGCATGCGATGTACTTAGCCAATGCTAAACAAATTAGTGGTATAAGTACTAGTCCAACATGTATACATATATCTATAGCATTCCTTTAAGCAAGTTGTCGATTTCATATTTTCATATTTAGCAAGACAGTGTGACATATTAGTATGTTGTCAAACAATAATTACGATGTTCCTAAAACTTTTACCATTGTAATTTAAGACACACTTCATGCATCAAAACTGATAACCTAATGAATATAATATTCAAACTTCTTATTATTGACAGGGATGTCCATTTTTACTGTTAATATTTTTGTTTACGAAAATCCACTTAATTTCGATTGCTTACTACTTTAATGAACGGTAACAAACAGAAGTTAAGTTTAAACAATAGCTCTCGTGATAAGAGATGAAAATTCATAATGAAATTTAACTTTCTACAGAGGTTACAAACATATTTATAACTTTCTCTATAACAGGATGCAGCTATGTCCGTCCCTACCAAGTGAAACTACAGACCGCTCAGCTGCATAGATATTACATTAACAATATAAAATATGCATGCTAGTTTACAAAGCGTTGCAACGACATATAGAATTATTATCTCTTTTTCATAAACAGACATCTATTAATAAAACCAACAACTGTTATATAAATTAGAAACGTTAGTATCTTTTTATTGAATTTCTTGTTATTTTAAACTAGTGATGTATTAAAAAATCGTTTCATAAATTAGAGTAATGTTATTAAACGTATGCGAATCTAATTCTGTCTAAATCATAACGTTGCTCTAGGTCGTAATGGAAACGTCCTCGACCCAATTTGAATAGCAGACATCAACGAAACATTCAGAGCATTCGATATTTTGACCATTGATTGAGGTGAATAAGACAATACCCGAGAATAAATTTATATCACACATTGACACATATTTATAACGTTTCAAGTATTACATAACTGTTCAGACGCTGAATGTATGTACATAAATACATATCAAGTCGTATGAACAAAATGTTTTCCAACTCTTGCGGTTTTTAAGGATAGGTACGTGTAGGGATTGTACGACCTATATTTCCTACAATGTTCTAGATGACACTACAAAGGTATACATTTAACAAGAACAAATGAAAAAGCTTTTATTTATGGTTTAGTTTTATTTTTCGAGTATATTTGGGCTATGCTTAAGAATACGTTCTTCTGCCCGTCCCTATGTATGCTTAAATCTTTAAAACTACGCAAACGATTTTCATGTGGATTTTTATAGAGAGAGTGATTGATGAGGAAAGTTTATATGTATAATACAAGCATAATTGCAGATAAAACCGCGAGGCGCGGCTAGTAATATATATTATAATAATATGATAAAGTTAATGTTTAGTTATAACAAAAAGTAAAAGAACATGCTAAGTGGTATGTTTTATGTAGTGCCATTAGAGGTGACTTATATTTTAATATAAAAGTTTATGCAAATGCAAACGTGAAATGTATGCTAAGAGCGCATGATCGGTTGACACCTGGCTAATGTAAGGTAATCTGTTTACGCCTGCACTTTATCAAGGATGAGAGATACCACGGTCGGCTCTAGCTCTGTTATTACGAATACGTTTCATGTTCATACTACAGCTAAAACAAAGATGAAATCTCGCTACTTCAAATGATTCATGCGAATTACTTCACGGTTAATTCGTTCTGCAAATTAATCGATTCGCCTATGACGGATATTTAACACTTCGAAGAATTTGCAAGTCTCAGTTATTCGCTGTGTAATATGAATCATTCTTTCTAAGAGGATAAGTTTCAGAGGAAATGTAATTATAAAAAAATGTATTTATAAAATTTAAAGTACAGAAAGGTAAATTTATACTTTACAACTAATATATTCTTATTTAATATTATATACAGTACATATAAAGAGTAAAATATTACATACAACAGTAACAAATGAAATAATTGGACTAAAGTACCTATTTAAAATTAAACAATACAATTTAATATAAGTAGATATGCAACAAAGTACTTTGCTTAAAGTAAGATTATTAAAACTCAGGCAGTCAAATCAATCCTTGATATTTAAAAAATACTGACAACTTGTTTAAAACTTGCTTATTGAAGGGCATTTTAGCATATACACGTACAATGATAATAGCCCTTATAACTTGCATATCAGAATCATGAAGCTCGAATAGAATAGCTTCTGCATGAATCTGATTGTCATTTGATTTCTTGCCAATATAGCGTGATGTTAAAATAGACCAGAGCGCTTTATATTGACACAAATCAGTGTATTTAGATTACCTATACTAGCAACCTTTTATCAAGAATGAAGTCATAGCCGACTGCACCTAGTGCATACAATAAAGCGGTTCATTATTTCGCGATTGATGACTCGATAGCGTATTTCAATTTATGGCACCATTGAATTCTTACAGCACACGATCATTACTCTAGTTTCTGTTCACGACACATATAACTTGCTGTGTAAGTACCGACTTTATTAGCGAAACTAATTACTCTTGAGTCTCAGACAAAACTGTAAACCTACAGAATTCGCGTACAATTGGAAAAATATCATAATTACAAAATGTCTTAACACTTGAATTTTTCATTGATTCCGTATTCTGTGTTTCCTTTACTATAAAAATAACAATGATATTTTCGTCTCTAGTCACGATACTTATTTATGGAACATTTTAGTGTTCTTCTACCTTTATAGTTTTGCAATGGACTACACTTTCGGACTTATCAATCGAGATAAATAAGTGCAAATTAACGGCACGTATTGAATAATGAAAGACGTAAAACAAGTAAAATATTGCTCAACTCTATCACCTGCATTAAACTTTAAGTTGTGGCTAATGAAAACGTTATCCCTCGAGATTTGGAATGAATTAAAATAACATTACTGACTATATCGGACCATAAAAATGCTGTTTTACATTATAATGCAATTACATATGTTCTTTTCACGATAATAATAACAACTTATTAAAAGTGCAAGATTAAAAATAAGCCGCTTTAAGTATATCAAGTGGTTCCTGGATAGATCAAACAAGTTTCTGTAAAAATGTATTCACGGAACGTAACAATATGTTGATAGAAAAACATTATTCTAATAGAGAGAAAGCTACAACTTTATGAATTAGTTAAATTTTAATAAAACTTAAGAATCCATAAAAGTTGGACTCACGTAATATCGTGATTGATTTTGTATTCCAAGTTAATTAAGTTTAAGAGTTTACTGTATGTGATTAAGTAACAAAGCCGGAGACCGCGTACTTTTTGGGTCCCAGGGTTAAAGACCGGGATAAAAGTTTTAGGTATATGTAAGAATGAACAGTCTAGTCTGAATGCCAAATATGTGCCTAATTCATTTCATAGTTCTTACGTGAAACATAAACAAACATCGCATTTATATTATTCGTAAGGATACAAGTTCCGTTTAAAGCGTATTTAAAAAATTACAATTGCATTTTGAAATAAACACGCTACAGGTAGGTCTTCTGACGAATTAAAAGAACTACTCTCGACACATAGGTCTTGTTTCTTCTTTCAACATTCTTCGCTTGTTTGTACAAACAGCGATTGCTTTGACGATTCTTATCTCGCTAATCTTATGCACCGCTGAGCTACATTGGCCGCATGCCGCACTTATCAGTGGTCTACATGCAAGGTCGTTACGCATTAGCGAACTATGCTAGGATACTATACAATTCTAAGAATAGCTAGAAATTTTTTACTTAAAAATTATTTTAGTAAGGTCTCTTGTAAGTTACAAATACGTACGTGCTTAGAATAAACATTTGTTCACATTTCACTTGCACATTCATGACAATCTTATTTTAGTAGATTTATTTATTATGCTTTTAGCTGGACAGAAATAAAATAGAATCTTTGCATTTTATCAATTTATGGCGTGATAAAATTTTGTGAATTATTTTCAAAACATTTGAAAATGGACGTAGGCGGGCCGGTGTTGGTGGCAGTGCCCTACATTTTACCTAATCGGCCTCATAAAATACACCTGATTCTGAGATGTGGACATAAAATGTTTTGACAGTAAAGAAAACACTATAGATAACAGACATGAAGTAGTAAGATAAAAATGATTAGCGCCTTCATTCATATGTATTAAAATTCGTCGTAAAGTTTTTGTTTGCATTTCAATTGAATGGGAGCGCTTGGGTGGCACATATTACATTCCGTAAAAGCTTATAGCTCGTGTAACCCTTAAAGGTAGATGTATATGGACATAGTCACGTGGGTGTCTATGTGCGGTAGAGGTGGTGGTGTTAACCTAAGGATTTTTTTTCAAATTACATATTTCAATGTTTCAAGGCTACATTGATCCTTGTTAATGATTTAATGAATGCAGACTTTGCGATAACATTGCTTTTCTTTATTATAAACAGTTAATTGTATAATCATAAAAGTACTTAAAACTATATTATATCTAAATAAAAAATATACAAACTTTAAAATAAAGATTTTGAAATTCCCAATAAATTTATATGTATGTTGAAATATGTATATGTAGAAAACATAAATCTATTGCTCCCCAAACACTATCAAATTGGGTATTTACTATGCTCTACTATTCCTATGGGAAATCCTCGTTAGAATTCCGGCATGGTAAAACCCGATAGCTACTACTCGGAATGCGAATGTTAATACATTCAACAACTCTTCGATTCCATTAATGTAATCTTTACTATATATTGTAATCTAGCGTATTGTATAAGAAAATATACTTAGCTTATTAAATATCATCAAATACTAAATAAGTCGAACGCGTCAGAAATAAAAGTCGCAATGTTCCACATGAAATCTTTTCTGCTAATTATTGATGTGCACACATTTACATAACAATAAACACATTGAACGTAATAATTGGGGCAAATATGTGCAGTGCCGACGCGTAAGCAATCTGACTCGTGGTCTAATTATAGTCCAGTAGGTCTTGACGCGACATCCGATGCTCAATGAATTTAATTACCACGTATGTTAGGTATAAAATGTTGAATTGTTTTAAAGTACATCAAACAATGTAAAACATAGGTTTCTATTTAAATTCTAAAGCGTAGGCAACTCTAGATAGAACTAATAAAAATGAAGAGGATATTTTGGGGACGTATCTACAAATCTTGTTAATCATATAACACTATTCTATCTCAACTGATGACAACAATAAACAATTCTATCTATTAATATAACGGTGTTTGTGCTGCCAAGATTTGTTGACGATAAGTAACTAGGTAATGCTTTGTTTTCAATTGTCCAAAATCTAGCTCTCGAGAACATAGATTATACCTATAAATTAACTAAGTTGTAGTTACTCTGCCTTGCGGCTGTTTTGCGACACCTCTTACTAACTGAAGTCACAACAAAACGTTTTACGTAAGATGTTTAGTCTCAAATCATGTACTCTTAGTGTGCCTGGCAAATGTAAATTCCTTAACAATTTAAACACACAGGCATCAATTTTGAAGTTTACAACATATTTATATTACCGTTGTCCTAGAACCATAGGAGCTAAAGTGAGACCATTCATTATTATAAAAACACCCTGCCTAAGGAAAGTCCTTCTGAAATAATTCAAGTTCGTTTCTCAGTAGCCGTTTTTATTGTCACCAGCTACGTCTGGAATCCGGATCACTTTTAATGTAACAAGCTTAAGCGCACGTTTGAAGAATTCTTGAATGTGCGTGCTAGTATGATGTATGTGGAACATTAAAAATATACTGACTGTAGTTATCCTTTATATGCATTACATCTTTCTAACGTTATATCTAGATAATATCAGAATTTTAAATGCAATAACCCATATAAATAATCTGTGCATCAAAACTTACGTTATAATAAAATACCCCACAGTAAAATAAAAGAAAAAATGTCTTACGATGATTCTTCAGATAAGTTATCGTCATAAGCAGTATGATTACAATGTATCTAAATTTTTGTTAGCGGTTGTTGACTTCAATTATCATACAGACATCAAGATTCACATATTGTTGCTATAATAAATAAATAACACCTCGGTTTCAGTACATAGTGTATCTTAGCGTGATTGCACAGTATTACTTTTATTCGCTGTTAAAGACAAATACATCTTAATACACCATCCTTTTTGGTATCATAATAAAGCCAATGATATCTTGTAACGATATAAAAGGATAAGATAACATAAATCATGATATTAATTTGCGGGCTTTTTATGGAATGAGCGCTTTGGGCATTTTTAATGCAGTTCTTCGGCGAATTGTCTGACAGCTGGGTTTAATTGAATCATTGCAGTTAAACCGTTTTTAGAAAGTTTTGGACGTATGCCAGCCGTTGTACTTATATTGATATGAATCTTTGAAGACTGGCACGGATTTTTGGTTCATCGCTAAGGTCAAGGTTACTCAAGAAGACGATTAACTTCATGTGTTCATACATCTCATTAAGTGATAGTATTAAGATATGTTTTGTGCTTGTTTGGTATCATGTTTCAAATTTAAGCAGTTGCCCGTTTATTTTTAAAATACTTTCATTTTGAATTAAAACAGAGCTAAATACAATGTCGGTTCTGTACATTGATTAAGTTTAAACTCTGAAATTGTTCTTTACTTTAGCTAGCCTGGTAGTAAATTCCTATGGATAACCGAAAATTTTACGTGGTCATAAATGACGCAATAGAATTAGGAAGTTGTAGCGTTTACGCGCATTTCCCGTAGATGTGCTAGATAATAAATCTGACAGTACTAACTTTGGCTACTATCCAACGTGACTATGATTAATAGCGGATAAACTGCACACACCATTAATCACAATTCGACGGTCTGTTTTTATGCAAAACGCCAATTACCAAAGCTATTACTGGTTTGAGTTTTTTAGTGTTTGTAAATAAGGTGTTTAAATGCTTCCCAATACAGAATAATTAAGTATTCTTAATTTACTCATACATTTTTATAGCCGTTAAATGACTATAGCATTTGTTTGTAAAACATTAAGAGGGTAGCAGCAAATATTTTGTGAGCATCTTATTTGATGATTCATTTTATCTTCCGTTCGCATGTACATACGATGTAATATTTAATGGTTTTTAAGTTCATTTGGATACGTGCAGAACTTAGAATTGTCATAATCTTGTGTATGTCAGACTAGTAGTTTTAGATTTTTTTAATTAAAGCTAATAAATAATCTTCGAATAAGAAATATTTTAAATAGAAAAATAATACATAAGAAATTTCCTAAATTATAAAGGCAATATATCATAAAACCTTGTTACGATGACTTCATCTACCAAAACGATCGCATCTCAAACATGCAATTAAAAATGATCGACCACTTAAAGCTGGCCTGCAGAAAGTATGCAGGTAAACAGACTACTGTGCAAAGCGAAATTTAGTGCTTAACCTTGGCCGATTACAGCACCTGGACGTATTTTCCACAGGATGTTTATATTTAGCGAGATTTCATTGATGAGTGCGGGTGGGTTTTTAGACGTCGATCGTAAACTCTGCTCCATTTTGCAAAACAACAGAGCGCTGCGAACGCAGTTAGCCATTGCTATTGTGTAATATGATATTTTTAGATTCTAATGATGGGAATTACTTTATTAGAATATTAGCTGCATTCTCCCGTTTTACACGTAGGTACCCAAAACTAGGTACTAACAGGATTTCCCATCGACAAATAAGAAGCAAAAGTGGTACAAGATACGCGTAGATTTAAACAAACTTTTTCATTTATTATTTCTTTTTATTTTTAAAGATTGTTTTAATCTATTGCCCAAGTCATTCCAGTTATAGTACAATATATCTTATCTTATAAAAAACCAGACGTTACAAGCTTATTCACTTTAAAGTATTACGTAAAAAAACTCCAATTAATTTCAACGCATTTTCTACTAACCTGCTGAATATTAACACAACACGAGTACGCAAAGTAATTACCGAGTACCATGTACTTTAAAGTAACTGAAAATAATTCATTGATAGCGTAACACTAAACCAGTAAGAGGGGTAAGTGCTTTATGAACCTTAACGACATTTCAATTCAAATTGTATGTATCTATAGTTCTAGGCTAAATTAACCCGTTATTATACCGTAGTCTATGTTACGATAGTAACTATCTTAGCATAAGACTGATAGCGTAAAATTCTAACAAAACATATAATTAAGGAACTACTCATCATAAATAATAACAGTTAATTGGGTAACATAAATAACTTGATTTTTAATATCTGCTTGAAAATAAATATTAATGGCGGAATTATTGGTCTATACTCAGCTTCTGTTTTATGGTATTCACAAAAAGATAACTGATTCAGGTAAAACATGTTTCTGCAAAGGACTGGTAAAAATGGCAAAATAATACAAAAGTGTACCAGACGAAATCTGTCGTAAATGTATCGAGACGACTTCGCCGCCGCCGTCCCATTCTCATTGCCATTTCTAAAACTTATCGTACCCCGCAGTTTTACCCGGGTTTTATCGCAACCATGGCTACAAACATCCATACTAATATTATAAATGGGAAAGTCTGTATGTTTGTCATTCTTTCACGGCAAAACGGCTGAAATTTGGTATTTAGATAGATGAAACCCTGGATTAAAAAAAAACATAGGATAGTTTTTATACCGGTATTGCCCCTAGAACGGGAACTACGCGGGTAAAACCGCGGGGAGCGCTAATAGGTGTATAACCCTAATGAACAACTATCTTCTTTAACCACTTTATCTAATGGAAAAACGGTTGTAGAATCCTTTGCGTCGTATTCAACGTCTAAGTATACATCGGGACAGACGAATACAGAGAGCAGAATGACTTTATTTTATGTCTTATGCAAGGATGTTACCAAAATTCATTCAGCGATGCGTGGGACTTATGAATTCATGCATGAAAATGAGGTGCATCATTTATTCTGCACATGTTATTGGATATTTATATTGCTGCATCACCGTGACTGTTTTGTTGACGCCTTATTCGAAATTATCGGTCACATTTATTTCGGGAGGTAAAAGTTACGTGCTGTATGTACCGTGACTGACGCGTATAATTAGCGTAAGTGATATAAAAACAACGTCACTTTTCTACATACACATACACGTTATGTAATTACTGTATACAATTAAATAGAGTTATAAAACACGTCTCTCAAAATATTGGAATATTAATGATATAGATATTTGTTACTTTTTCAAGCAAAAACTTTTAAATGGATTTGGCAAAAAATTGGCATGTACCTACGACTAAAATCTATCTATATTCTCTTCTCGTAAGAAATTAAATATTTATACCTACTAGAGGCAGCTAATTTGAAGGACACAAGAATACTTATGTAAAAGTTTAATTCATTTTTATTATGTACTAGCGGACCCGTGCCCACTTCGTTGGGCATAATATTAACAATCCTTTTTTATAATATAGCCTATGACACTCAGCAATAGTGTGGCTTTTTATTGGTGAAAGAATTTTTAAAATCGGTTCAGTAGATCCCGAGATTTCTCCTTACAATTTAACAAAGACACAAACTTTACTTCTTTATTGGTTGGTATTATTCGTTGGTTTAGTTTCATTGTAATAATATTTATTATAATGAAACTAAACCAACATCAGACTGTAATCTTAGACAATGTAAACAATTCACTTATGTCTAAGATATGGCTCAATAATAATATATACCTGTAACAATCGCATTTGAAAGCATGACACATTATATCTCCGAAGAAACTTGATAACACTGTCTAACATGACGTTAGTTGACATTATTAATTGAAACTAAAAATGCGCTGAGTAATGTAAAAGACGCTTAGATTGGCTTAGTAAGTAAACACTCCATTTGCAATACGAGCCGCTATTGCGACGCGATTTATTTAATTCATTATACATAATATAATTTATAAAACTTAAAACTAAAAGTACAAATAGTCTACTGAAAGTTGATAGGCTAAATAGTTTATAAAAATTGGTAAGTCTAATAGGCAGTCTTTTCAATTTAGTTACAGTGACTCTCAAATTTGAATTGAATGCTTACGGAGTTTCGAAGTATGATTTTCGAGTATTTATTTTCTAACATTTGTTCTCCTTAATACTGAAATATATTTACACGGAAATATACAATATAAACAATAACATAATGTGCGTGAATAAGGCGTTAGCGACGTTTACTTGGCGCCAGAAGGATATTCGAACTCAATTTCATCGTGATTCAGCTTCTGTTCGAGAATTTGGCTACAAAACTTTCAACAATACCTTTTAGTGGCACTTACAATGCCATATAAAGTTTGTTTACAGTTATAGAATGGGGTGAATATTGTCTTATAAGACGATTATAATTCCAGCACTTACGCACTTATTGTTAATACAAATACACTTTCTCGTCCAATAATATTATACCTATACAGATTAAAAAAAAACGACATTGACAAACAAAACGTTCTTTATCATTTAAAATAATAATTCTTATATATCAATCGTGAGTTATTTCGTATCACGTATGAATTAAGTTTTCCGCTAAACAACTTTAGCAATAAATTTGACTTCCTAATAGATGCTTTACATGTTTAATTACAGTCGCTCGAGGGTCTGCGTTCCTTTATCAGTGATAGTAATATATCACAGATAAAGGGACGCCTAACTCCTCCCCTATGCAGTTCCCATGATGTAACCGATGGCTTAGAATAAGCTAAGCTAATACGAGCTAGGCATCTCGATGTACCGTTATTGGGCATATGGCGCTTACTCTGTACAAGTTTATATGCAACTAGCCGTGTCTCGCGGTTTTACCTGCGTACCTTTCGGGAATCGGGATAAAAATTGTATTATGCGTATTAGGATCAAATTTAAATGAATGTCAAACAAAATGAGTAACAACTAATTATTTCACTAAATTTCCTATTTATTATTTTTATAGGGATTAATACTCATTTATGCCAATTCGATAGTCATCAAAATCATCTATATCCTCTAAGCTGGGTAACTAACTGCCGTAAAATACCGTTTCCGTGGTTTAGTTCTAGTATCTACTCTCATGATTATGCCTGAATATTACATAGTATCCTATGTATAAATCCAGCGGCCACAGCCATCCCGGTTTTTTGGGTAAATACTTCTAAACATAATGTTATAGAATTAAAAGTATAAAGGATAATTTACGCACTTTTGAAAATAGCATTCATAAAATTTACACATTTTCTTAGCTACTTTCTCAATGTGTTTTTAAAATAGCCTCAGTGCAACGCAATTGCGAACACTTTATATATGCTATACGGCAGTTATTTATAAAGACGAATTACAATCAAACAGAGGTGCCTACCTTGTTTATAGTTTTACGCGTTACTCAAGGTTTACATTACAGATTAGCAACAAATTAATTTATAGCTTCCACGAAAATTCAACTACAATATTTGGGTTATAGCTCTTCATAACAATAATGTTTTTGTTAAATAATAACGCTCTTACAAACAGGTTTTTTTTTATATTTTATGCACATAATAATTTAATTAACACGTATTTTTATGCGATGGCCGAGTCAATATATTTATATAAAACATTAAATTTTTTGAATATTCATATGCGTCACTATAAAATCCTCTTAATTATTACCTAACAACTTAATGCTTCGAGTACGAATATTACAGACACAATTGATTTTTATGTTATGCACCACGACCGTGGTCTTAGGGAGTGGACGTATTAAGACGAGAAAGTCGCTTAAGTAGAGACTGAATAAATTAATACCTAACCGACTTGGATTACATGGATCTCATAACTTTTTACCGTAGAACAATTGAGTTGGGAGACTTGGTTTTTTTGACAAGTATTGTTTTTGATGGGATTAATATTATTTTTTGTATCTATATCTTTCTTACAAACAAATTTCTAAGAAATATATACCTATACACCTTTAGTCTCTATAGTTAATATTAAAACAATTATACACAGTTTGCGTAATTGTAGAACTTTATATACGGTAACATTATGTCACTGGAACTGTGAATACTGTCTCGCCGATTGTTTACCTTCAAGCGAAGTAATACGAGCTTCGAACACTTGCGGCGAACTATGCGTGGGACCACGGTAAACAGTATCGATATTTCCTCAACTACGTTAAACTCAAGTGTAGAATTACCTAATTCTAAGAATATCCAGTTCGCACTGTACCTACTTGCAATTGACTACAAGTCAAAACACAGTCAAAACTGCAAAACATCTTTGTACTAAAACGTCCCACAAATAAATGTCGTGTCAGAAGAACAAAATAAGCCTACTGTTGTAGATTTTAATGTGACAAAAAACATTTGCAGTGGAGTGTAGATACATCAATAATTTAAGTGATGCATCAACCTAAGATACCTTTCCAACAAAAAAAAACATCAAAATCGAATCATATCCGAAGAAGTTATAGCCGAATAAAAAAAAATTAGAAACCTCATTTTTTTAAAGTCGGTTAAAAAAACATCAGAATCAGTTGATAGATATAAAATTATTTTAATAAGTGGTTAAGAACATTTGGGTTTTGTAAATCTAACTGTTAATTAAAAGCAATGCATTTTTAATTCGTTTCACATAAAGTATCACTTAAGCCATTATGATAATACATAATATAAGAATTCCACTTAAATGCATGCCGCGTGATCGTAAAGTAGAAAGGGCTCTCCAAATACATATTATTCAATTCAAATTATCGGAATCAATAATCATTGTCAGCATACTTTCATTTAATTATTCTTGTGGTTATAAAACAAATCTATAGTGACTCAAATAATTTAATTAAAATAAATTTATTAGGAATCACGTTTGCTGTCTATTTAAAATAATATTTCAAATTTATAATTTTCTCATAACCTAATCTTTAGAAAACATATTCGCCAGTACTCTTAAAATATTAAATTTATAAACATCAACATAAGTACACTAAAATAAAAAAAGCATAAAAGATTAACGAATTTGATAATCGAATAAAAAATGTGAATAAAAAAAATATTTACAAAACATATACGTTTCTAGTGTAAGAACATAAGTAAAATGATGATGTCATAATTGCAATCGCTTTATCGCGGTAATTTTTAGAAACGCTGATTCGAAATTGATTAGAGCTGTAAAGATAAGCTTTGCTGTACTGTTTCTGCGTTTTATACGAAATATTATTTTTCCTTATGTTTAATTTGACGAAATAAACATAGATTACACAAAATATAATAACGAGCCACATTTACGGTAAATACCTTAACGAATACCCGATGCAATAGCAGTGACAAAAAATATTAGGTAAAAGATATGATGATATAATTTTTGATAAGCCATAGAATTGAATTTCAATGGCAATGACTACGTATTTGTCGATATCGAGTATCGCTCATGAACTTGGCCTATGAGTATCTAAGATTAGGTCAAATAGTTACAGCAGATGATTGGATGTCGGCATTATATTAATTGAAACAATTAATATCATAGTTTAACGCACTAACAGTATAAAACTGCTAAGGTTTCCTTCGACAAACCTTGAATTCTGTAGTTTATATTAATAATATTATTTTTATTAGCGTTCGCTGTTCGTTTCCATTTTTTATTACAGATTAGATAAGTATATTCAAAGTAAACCTTCCGTTTTACTATTAAAATATAAATTAGATCTATTTGTCATAATAAAAATAAAATTACCATCATGTCATCATAATTCATATCTATACGTACAGTAATAGAACAGGTTATGAATTTATGATAAACAGATCCCTTGAGCGGGGTCGACAATAAGGATCACGAGTACTATAAAATTACCTAACTTTATATTGGACGATAAATAACTTTAATCCCTCACTTGTTACGTAATTTTTGTTTAAAAATATTTTTATATAAAATGTACACAGATAAATTAACAACATTGATATATGTTGAGAGCGTTGGGGTCCCACAGTAAAAAATACTTTAAAAGAGGCGCAAAAATACCTTCTCAATATTGTTTGCCACATATACATTAATATTGCATGTGAAAATGCAGTAATTGCTGTAGGCTCGTACACCGGCCTACAATAAGTTCCCTAATTGATTTAAAAATACCTCGCAGGTTTCATATTAAGCGTATTTCGTGCCGACGTAATTGGCTTATGATAGTTGAAATTGGAATTAAAATTGTTTAAGTACCTATATGAAAACTTTAGAATTGTTAAAGATATAGGTTACTTTATAAGGTGTAGACTTATTAATGTTTTTATTTTAATTTAGTTACTTTATTATATATAAAAATAATACGTGTTAGAATTGTTTAGTGCAAATTACAATGTTCTCAATGATTGTCCCGGTCAATAGCTCTTGAATCTTGGCCATTATGCAATAAAGGCGTTTGATTAATCAATAGAGAAGAGTGGGTCCTGCCGACTCCTGCCAACCGAACTAACAACACATTTCCTTTTGTTTTGTTTCTAGCTGTTTCGTTTTAACAACTTCATCCCAGAATATTCTACTAAATTGTTTGATGTTCCCAATTTCCGATTAATTGCTTAAGTTGAGGTATAATTTATAACATCTTTTCATTACTTTTTATTTCATGAAATGTGTTGAAATCGTTTTAGTAATTATATTATGATGTCGTTAGGCAAGTTAAGACTAAGGACGCGGCCAGTAACGATGTTTGCAGAATGTGTCACGTTTGTTTTACAGTCAATAAGTACCTTTAGGTACAGATTGTTATCTTAGTGCCTAGCAGCCTACCTACCACTATCTATAGATATATTTTAATTTATGCTGCTTTTATTAAAAACCTTGCATGTTATTAAAATTTAAGCTTAACAATATCATGTATAAAATTAGAATTAACATCCAACCTTCATTCTTCAAATTATGATTATTTAATTAAATAACGTCATACAAGAAGTGACGAGTAGTTAGGTATTAGTTATTACATAGTAAACATCGCACCTGCACACGTAGATATTTCAAATTCACACAGACTCCTCGGAACATCCAACACAGGACATACACATAAACTGTCACTTGAGATGGCTCAAATTTTATGAACAAATGGTCTGTTACAAAATGTTTATCGTATATGCTCCCGCGCAATACCGGCTTCGCGTTGCGAGCGACACGCGTCCTCCGTAGCGAGCAGTCAGTGACTGAACGACGAACGTTCGGCTGCGTCGAACCAGTTATTATGCGCCCACTGTTACCATCAATAGCTTCAGCTACACGTGTGGTATGCCGTGATATCACATGCAGGATACAATGCTTA
Organism: Eurema hecabe; assembly: GCA_026213755.1. Lineage (NCBI taxonomy): Eukaryota > Metazoa > Arthropoda > Insecta > Lepidoptera > Pieridae > Terias > Terias hecabe. The sequence goes on from JADANM010006178.1 coordinate 4,812,328, forward strand.
TCGGTGCATCGCTGGTAAAAGCTCATGATTCATCAGAATTAGGTTTCGGATGACATCAGCCTATGCATAGCAAGCGCGAGACATGATGATCTTGGGGAATGTAGAAAGCGCTTATGCATACAATGTGCATAGAACGCTATACTAAATGACGCAAATTGCATACAAGGGTACTTCAATATTAGATAGATAAGATATCTCGTATGTTTCTAAAGCCATTATTATCAAGTGTGCTAAATTTATAGTTTATATAATATTTTAGATGTAGTTGTATCTAAACTATATTTTCGTTCCGGATTCAGAAATCTGCAGACTGCCAATTGCGTATATGCTTCTGGTAATCTTATTTTAAAGTAAAATAAAATAGTACCTAATAAAATGATACATAATTAAAAAACTGTCTGTCAGCAGAGCAAGATCCGAAAGTACCTTTTCACTTAGATATTCGAGTGGTAATTTATCAGAAAGACAATTGTGTAATAATAATTAGAAGTCAGACATAAATTTCTAACAAGGCTATTTGACTGATTTTGAAAATGATTATTTAGACCATAATAAATACACCACATACATATTTGTTAAAGTTAAAGTTTGAATTGTAAAATTGGCGCTCAAAACGCTGTCTCTATAATAGCAACGTCATGTCATTCAGTCACGTCACACGAAGTACACTAGGGTAAGTGGGGAGAAGATGAACACTAGAATTAGCAAAGTTTTTGTACTCTTGACAAAATTTTTCTGACCGTCATTTTGTTACCTCGCACATCTCAGTCGTCGTTGAACGCTTAAAGTGGGTGGCTATCTCAAATATTGAAATATTTGAACTTTGACAATTTTTTAAGAAAATCCAGCTTTTTATCTTACCCCATGCGCTAAATCTTTAAGTCTAGGGTAGTTAACATTATGATAGTCACACATCAATGCATTATTTATTATATATTTAATTCTTGATTGTGGTATTAAATCCAAATATGGATATTTGTCGTAATAAAAAATGTTTTGAGGACTATCATATTTTCAATAATGTCAAATATCCTATTATTATAAGAGTACAGCAACCACTTATATATTAAACACATATATAAGTGGTTGGTCTTGATCTTCGAGACAATCGCAATTTTTTAGTTACACACTACTACACACACTCAACAGTCATAATTTCATATCATTTCGAGGAAACTATATAGGAAAAACCAAAGAGCTACTAATAGTTTTGTGGTTCAATTTTGGGAATTTTCAGTTTATCGTATAAACTCTATTAATACGATAAATAAACGATAAACTAAAAATTCCCAAAATTTAAGTATTTATCTAAAAGGAAAAGAACTAACATTTTGGGAATTATAGTAATATTATAGTTTTTATCTTTGAACGTTTTTTATTATAACTTATTTCTTGTACATCTTCTTTTATGATAAAGTTTACGTTGGTTTCGGGTTAATCACATAAAAACCGCTTGTATTCGAAATTTTACTATGTTATAGATCATTATAATCCCGAATATTAAAGCATTTTGTTTATGAAATAATTTTCAAAATCGGTTCAGTAGATCAAGAGATAACCCCTACAACATAACAAAGATTACCTTTAAGTAATATATGTTTGTATCTTAATTACGTCAAAAAATGTACTTTTGGAGAAGCTGCACAAAACTATAAAATATACAATTCTCTCTCCACTATATAAGTAACGTATATTTTACTGTATAAATTATATCGAAGGCTTAGACTGATTTTATATTCGTTAATACACTCTTATAGTCGATTGTACAAAATAAAAAACTGCTCTCGCAAATATTACATAAGTCAGAAATGTATTCTCATTCTTCGGTAATTGAAACACCTACGTGAAACACATCTAGCGGTAAAACAAATACCAATGAACGTTATAAAAATAGCATTTAATAGTATAAACTATGAGCTATGAAGTCATTTTAAATAATAAATAATTGCAGGAAAATTCCTTTATGTTGCGGTGTAATTGATAGGTACTACAAATGGGTTTCAATTTAAAAGGTGGTCGTGTTGCGTAGTTGTTTGTAGATGCTTCGTGCTTCTCACTGTTATCAAACTAGGTCTGTGTTGCAATATGTAAATGTTCCCTATACTCCGGTTCTTTTAAATTAACCGATTACAAGCATATTAATATGTTTTAATAAATCATTCATAAATGTTGCGTAGACGCTTTATTTTGGCAGCACCGATCATTTTAAGGACCGTTTACATACATCATATTATATTTGCACTTAAAAATATGGATTCTTAAATGAAACTACTATGGAAACTATTATGAATATTACACTAGCTTTGCCCAGTGCTTGGTATCCCTATTTTTCCGTATCCGTTTCTTCAGGATCAAAATTTCAATTCTCCTTATATCATTATTATAATATCATTAATTTCGTGTCAAAAGTCTATACTGTAATTATATGAAAATTAATTCAGTAGTTTCTTCGTGACACAACAAACAGACGGAGTTACTTTCGCAAAGTAATAGATTAGATATTATTAAATTTAACATGTAGTTTTTTTTAACAATTCACTTTTACAACATTTTGAAATATGGTGTAAAAGTAAATTGCTTAATTTCCTCACAGAGCTGAATTGATATCCTTCTATTAACCTGTATAATTAATAAAAAAAATATCTAAAATGTTTGTTGAAATTCACGCTTGACTGTGTAAATCATTATGACCATTGTATAGAAACCGTCTTCGGTTTTACAATTCAATAACATTATGTAAAGTTCAACAAATAAAGAGAAGAACAATGACTCATAAAATAAAAATTTAACCATATTAATTATTTAAAAACAATGGTTGTCTTTTAATGTCATTTAATTTTTATTTTTAATACTTTATTATATAACAAAATTAATGCTTACATGTAAAGGCATAAGTAAAAGGAACAAGAGGCAACTAGCTATCTCGATTAAACAAACACTCATACCATATGTTTAATCTGGTGATATGTAATTGTTATTATTTCAATGTAAGCCTAATTTTGTACGATTTCAAACCTAGACTACTGAACAAGTCTTAAGATTTAAGAAAGACCTTCGAACGCGGTATGAACAATTTTAAGGGGTGTAAAGAGGTGATGAAAGTTGTATGTTATAGTATAACACGATCGAGTTTACAGACTAATAAGTAATATAGATTTCAGAGATAGCTATTTATATAAATAGGTACATTACCCATATTTAGCGCGTTATAGATAGCGTCATACATAATCTTGCGTAAAACTTATCTCATTACTGCGTTTGAAGCTCGGATATACAGATAATGTAAACAACGAGGTAAAGGTGTTAATTTCGTCGATGAACATCTCACCTTGGGTAAGGTCAATAACAGAACTAATGCGTTCATCTTATTCAGGAGTTCCGTGTAATACGCGCAATCGTGATAGATAACATAGTAAGAGTTAACACATATAATTAATATAGACCGATGACGGTTTATTATTCTGCATTTATATTGTACTTAACGCGTGGCGGAATGATAACATCAAAGGCGGTCATTATGTTGATAAATGACAATTGTCTTGTCCTTTAAGGACAATATATGTTCCATCGAGCTGTGCAATATTATTTCTCGCTTACCTACAGTCATTAAGATCTATTGTCAGCTATTGTATCGATAATTGAATTGAATGCTTCCATAGGCGCCGCAAAGTTATCGGGTAGATCCATCAGAGATAAGAAATCAAGTTATAGTGCAATTTATAAATACTGTCAACACAGTACCCCACTTATAAACCTGTAGTTTGAATACGCAAATCATTCAATGTTTAAATAATATAATGAGAATAAAAAAGAATACTTTTGGCCGATATTATTAAAGCGTATTATAAAATAGTCCAGATTTAATAAACATAATATGCATACAGAAGTACATACCAATATTTTAGAAGATATATAGAAATCATACATACATAAATATAGATAGTTTGAAAGGGTTACCATCTTATTTCATTAAACCGATTTAAACAATTATTTCAGCAAAACAAAGCTATGTTTTTTGTGTGGCTTTATATTAACCAGAAAAGATCGAATTAAACTGTATAAAGAACAGCTTGTTGATACGTTAAAATATAGACCAGTCAGTGAAAAGATCGAAACAAAAATACGCAGAATAATAGGATGATGATTAAGATTAAACGATGTTTTATTATACTTAATTTATAAACCGAGACCTGCGAGGCTGTACCATAAATGGCAATACAAATGCGGACCGATGATTTTGTTTGTTTCTCGTAGTTGACAAATGATGCGTCATCGTTCACTCGGAAGTGCCTTGTGACCGAACTTTTGACGCCGACGCCCACGACACCGCCTTCGATGTTGAGATTCAGCATAACAAATTGTTCTTAGATCCACTCTGAGTATACTACATCGTGAGATAATCCTTTACAATGTGTATGTATTCGATGTACTCATCTGGAAGGAACAACGTTTATATAACAAATGTATGTATTAAAGTTAAAGATGGATATTTTACGTTCTGATAATAATTTTAAATACTAAAATATTAAACCGATATAGTTTTAAACTGTAATTCGGTCTGTTAACAGTATTAATACACACGTGTCATATTAAACTTGGTAGAGAGCTTACATTGTGTTGTAGTGTATGTACTGTAGTATGTGCTTATTGGGTAGGCCTATTTAAGGTAAAGCAAAAGTTGACCATATGATATATATAAAAGTTAAAACAATGTGAAACATATTTTCTTCACATTTGCACTTTGTAATATGATATTCGTGTTTATAAAATGATTTCTTAAAGTGTTTTACGTCGTATTAAACTCGTAAATAGGAAAATAAATATAGTTTCTTACCGATACGTTTGATATTTTATGTAAAATTTATCGATCATGAAGTGGGCTACATTTAGACAATGATATTGCTTATTGAATTCGTGCCAATTCCATCTAAGCTATGAGTTATGACCCATACGCGTAAACATAATTTCGGGGAACAATTGTAATGGCTTCTTTATGGCTGCAACAGTCACGGGAAACTTCAAAATTTATACAATAAATATATTATGCGAGCTTTAAAAATAGAATTTCGTGGTTAGCATTTAAAATTGGAATTAGTTAGCTGTTAAATTGAAAATACTTATATTACTTCCAGTCCACATCCAATGCTTAACCTTTGCACCGCAATTTAAACGCCTGCTTTATTTAAGTGGCAAATGAAAGCCCTCATAACATTCGAGTTACTAACCTTAACGCCCATACACGTACGGAAATCAAAAAATTAAATCTCATTGTACTCACGTGATCGTTTATCCGATATTTTACGATTTAAATAAGTATTTAATAAATTATATGCAAATTACAAATGAAGTCGTACTTTCAAAGCGTTGGTAACAATTTCGAAATGACGTTAATATTTCTCAATATACCTACGTAGTTTGAATTTAAAATGAAATATTTTGCGAAAAAGTGCCCAATTCACATAAATAATACTAGAGTATAATATCAACACATGTTTAAATCATTTTCAACGCAATAAACGGTTCATTAATCTTTTCCACAGATTATATTTAAGATTTATTGTTGTAACTATCAAGAATTATTAATATTACGGAGTATTAAATAACACATCAGACCATAAAGCAATAATTGTTCTCGCTTCAACAAAATCCAAGCGAATCGTCAAGATTTAATGGTTGTCTATGATAATACTAATGATTAACACTATAAAGGCTTTATTAATAGTTTTGCTTTAAGGATTATTAGTCATAGAGCAATAATTGCTACTAATGGTGCTTGTGACGATTTCAACGTTCATTGAATTTGACCAACTAGTTCGTTGACCTTCTGCAACTTAGAAAAATATATCCTTAACGTGTATGATGTTATATAAAAGTATTATGTCGATATGATTTATTTGTCTAACTATCTGGCAATAATAATAATTATATTTTATTTCAATAAATACCGTCTGTAAATAGTGAACAAATCAAACTTGTACGTCCACTAGATCGAAAGATATGACGATGAACGTCGCATATTTTGGGATTTTGCAAGGGTACTTCCCGTTGACTAGGTCAACGTCATGAAAATAGGCAGAAGGCAGGGTTTTAAAGCACGATAAAGTATAATTTTGCTGTCTGCAAGTCGTAAATGTGGTATACAAATATTCATTCCCTTTTCGCTCGTATACAGTCCAATATACTACATTCAATACAAAATGGAACAATGAAAAACTATATAAACACGTAATTATCATGCATTAAATTAGATTAAGTAGAAACAAAGCGAGATAGATACTTAAAATGATAGGTAGTGTAGTCCTTTACGTTTTAAAAAACATAAATGTTTGATTTAGCACGATATACTTGCAACGCATAAACCTCTAGGTATAGAACATTAGTATTGATTGAGATATTTTTTCTTAACAATAATTGATACAGGTGAAGGTTAAATATAGTTTGTATCGTTGAACAGGTAACGGCAACCAAGTTCCCGGTGGTGATCAAGATCGGGCACGCGCACAGCGGCGTGGCCAAGGTGAAAGTGGACTCTTTGGCCGACTTCCAGGTATAATATATCCCCTATACCAATACATTGTTATATAACAGACTGCATATTATATCTAGCTTAGTTTTGTAGTCGTTTCTGCTAGTTGGCATTACATATTAGACGACTAGTTAATTCAGGACTCTACTACGAACGCAATAGTTGTTGGTATTGAACAATTTTGGTACCGTACATGTACTGGTAGCTATACTATTTAGTTCAAGTATTTTTGTTAAAATGTAACTAAAAAAGTTATTATATTCATTCGATGCCTCTGAAAAAATTATGTATAAAAAATAGTCAACATCGATGTCGATTGGGTAACCAAACATTTAAAAAATGATTTATCTCTTCATGTTATAAAATACAATAAGGTATGCTGGTTATAAAGATAATATTTAGTAATTAATTAAGTAAACGTAGTAAAACCTACCTACATAAAACTTAATGGAAAGTGTAGGGATCACGCGATTTGATGTAATTAACATTACAGTCTTTATTCAATAGAAAATATTATTTTGTATACCTAACTATATATTTTCTAAATTGACGTAACTTATCTTTGGCATGTGCCTTGGTCTATTAAAAAATTAAACAATGTGAGTTGACTGCAATCAAAATGAACATAATGAATATCGAACATATTATGAGTGATCAATTCTTTGTGTTAAAACATACAACAACAGACAACTTATAATTTATGTATTTTTTCCGCTATTAGTTGCTTCAAATTTTGTATGCATAGCGGAAATACAAGGGGAGCAACCTATATACGCCTTTCAATGTAACCATTAATTTTCCAGGATATTGCCGGTGTAGTGGCGATGCTCGGCACCTATTGCACCGTCGAACCGTACATCGATGCGAAATACGACATCCACATCCAAAAAATTGGCACCAACTACAAAGCTTTTATGTAAGTCAATTGTATGCAATGCTTCGTAATAAATAGAATATAGATTCTTTATAGTTCATGTTACGTAACGCCTGGTTAAAATTACTCGTACTTTATGTATGAAAGGCTTGATATATTCACAGGAGTTTATTTTTCTATATGAAATCTTTAATCTAAGGTTTATAGTTACTTTAAATCATTTAATTATTGACCAATCTATTAAATAAATACGCA
>JADANM010006178.1:4820082-4868719 GCA_026213755.1 Eurema hecabe
ATGTTTTATTTGTTTCCTAAGTTTGAGCGTTAATTATCAAGGTTATAAACAAACTAAAGTTATAATGTATTGATTATAATAAACTTATTGAAAGAGTGGCAGCCGTTACTGATCACAGTTGGAATTTTTAATTATTTATACATATACTAGCAATACAGAAATCGGAAGTATAGTTTAAGTGTTGATTGTGAAGGTAGATTTTTTACATTTAATCACCGTGAGTGATCTATACGAATCATCTAAGCTATATTGTGATCGAAATATCAATATAATCTTGTGACGTCAAGCTTCAATAGTTTCTGTAAGATTTCTGTTATAATAAAATTTATTAAATATTATAGACGTCGCTAGCGCATTAGTATTTATATTTCATAATCACAATTATTATATTATGTCGTGTTACAAAACGAATCTCTGTCAAGAAACACGCACTGTCGTGAGAAAAATCGTATTTTCGTCAAAGGCTTTGATATTATTTCGGCTGTTTATGATTGCAAATTTATGAATTGGATTAAAAGGATTTCAAGATGATGTAAGAGAAAATTTCGTCTAAAAGAAGATGAAGAAACTGGTATATAAGCAATGGCTATTTGAGACAATATTGTTAAAGTCAAACATGTATTCCACATTTTATAAAGTATAGTATCTTATTACTAGTTCTATCGCGTAGCATTAAGAAAGTAATTTATTTAGATGATCATATCTTAAGCTTCCTTCCTCTTAGTAGTAAAGTTTATGTGGCTCTATTGCTGTGAATGCAAATTTTATAAAAATATCTTATCAGCCATTAGTACAGATACATCTTCTTATTTCATTGACTATGAATATATTTTGTAACATGTATTACTTTGTTGAGCATTACATTGTCTACTGTTGAACCTTTTCTGCATTAACTATTGTGTACGATTTAGCAAATTGGTAGAAATTTATGTGTAAGTAGTTGAATTTATATGCAACATAAAAGGCAACGATAGATGTTTTAATTTGGGCGTAGCATCAATTCATTTACTAGTTATGGAACATTTTACAACGAACCTAACTATATACTACGCGTCTAGCAAAAGTTTAGATGTGACGGTGAAGGAAGCTATACTGTTTGGAAAAAGCTGTTGAGTTTATGATGTTAAAAGTCAATAGAAACGTGTATTTTACTGCTGGGGCCTTGGCGTTGTGACAAACAAATGAAACGATATGCGTAGATAAAGATATTTATATGCACTCGTAGCTAGTTCTTGACACGAATCCTTAGGTCTAATTACTCGTAAGTGTCCCTACTACAACTAGACGAACGCAATGCCATCTACCCGGTGAACTGATATGTTGCAATGACATTAATTTAGACAAATTTCCAATTATTAAATGTTATATATCTATTGTAAACATTAATATAATGCTGTTGTTGTTGTTGCTAAACAAGTTATACATTGTGTATCTACTCGTATAAAAGCGTTCGATTGATGGATCAAGATAAAATCAAAAACACTATCCAGAAATGAGAGGTCCATATTAGCGCCTGTTGACCTCAACGATTTTGTCTTGATTTAAGCATTCGATAATATAATGAGACATGGTCTGTCGTACATATAAATAACTGTTAATTATTTATTATTATCTTAATTTTATGTTTAAATTATTTTCGTGTTATAAGTACGTAGAATATAGTGAACGATAAATTTAAGTTACATTTTTTTATAAATACTTGTGTAATGTGTTATTAGAAAACCCACATTAGTGATGAAAGCAATATTATTATCCTATAAAATGTTATACTTATTATATTATGACATCCATGTCTAATTGTAATTTAATGGAATTTGAATGCATGTTAATCTATATTATAATAAATATATACCAAATACCTCTTTTGGTAAGTCAATAATATCTCGTATTTTATTTGAACTCAAAATCAAAACAATAAAAAAGAAAAACTTATGTATTTCTCAAATTAAAAACGAAGATCAAATTTCAATCGACTATCTAAAATTACATAAATCTAAAAGTAGTAAAATTTATGAATATAATCGTATTAAAAAGATTAGCTAACGATAACCAACTGGATCCATTCCAGTATTGAGGCTGTAGTTTCGGTACATGCCGGCGCTTGCAAGGTGATTTGAAAACGCTTGGCTGGCGGGGTAAAACACTGAGCAGACTGTATGGTAACCTAAAAACCAAATGAACGTTATGCGTATATACACTATCTTAATCATATTCTCAAATGAAGAGTTAAAGGAAAAATAATAAAGTTTCTTAAACAAAATAGTTTTAGTCTAGCAGCGAACTTGCTGAAGTAACCCTTGGTTTTTATTACCCGACTGCCAAAGAGGGTAATGTTTTTCGAGTGTATGTAAGTATGTATGTCTGTTCCTTTGTGACCTCCTGTAGCCTAAACGGCTTGATGGATTTTGATGTATGAGGTATCGTTAGATTTGTCTTGATTACGGGAGTGTCATAGGATACATTTTATCCTAAAAGTCCCACGGGATAAAGACATAATTTCTCTTTTTTTAGTGTGCAGTCGGGTATTTTGTTTTTTTAATAATAATTACTTGTTTATTATACATATTTAGATATTAACTCCGAATAGACAGTTCTGATCTTCAATGATTTTGACAGGACATACTATCTAGTCTATCTATAACTTAACAATCCTATCCTATCCTACCCGGCTATCCTACTAAACTTTTAAATGTGAAAGTTTGTTAGGAGGAGGTGTATAGATATATGTTTGTTATTCTTTCCGCAAAAACGACTTTACCGATTTAGTTTAGAAATTTGGTATGTAGATAGGTGATACTATAGATTAACATATAGGATATTTTTCATCCCGGTATTGCCCCGGGAATGGGAACTGCGCGGGTAAAACCGCGGGGCGTAGCTGGTTCTTTAATACTTCATAAGAAAGAAAACACATTGTATTCTCTGTTGCAAGATAAACGTATATTTGATCCTTTTATAAATTCTACATAAACATAACAATATAATTAAAATAAATGAAAGTAATTATGATACTGATTAAAGAACTTAAAAATAATTATTTTTCCCTCTGCTCTAAAATAAACCATAATTATGAACTATTTAAACTTAAAAACAACAAACACGTAGTGAAAGAGTAACAATAAAAAATTGGCTTAAAAATCTCAATTTCTTAGTTCGGGAAAAAAATTAGTTTCGAGTTTAAAAATTCGTTTGGTCCATAGCAGTGTTGAGAGAGTAGTTCCTATACATTCCCGCCGATGCCAGGTAATTGGAAAAATGTTGACTTTTTGGTGCGTAAGTAGTCGCAACCGAATGAATTCCTAAAATATTTCAAATCCTGGTCAAGTATAAATCCTTAAAACTTATATGAATTAAAGGTTAACACAAGCTTAGCTTGTATCCTGTATTTTATGGTTATTTATATTGTTTAACAGAAAAAATACCCGCATGTCTACGTTGTACTTATAAAGCAGAGTGATTACTCGAACGAGAAACATATTTTTTTTCCTTATATTTTTTTTATTTTATATTGGGTAAGTGGGCCTGAGGTTCGTCTGATAGAAAACGTCCTACCTCCACCCATAATCGTCAAAGCTAAAAGTGAAACATCGCAAATCCGAAGGAGTAATAATTAAACTTTATATGATATTTATACCTGGAGGGAACCAGCCATATTCACTAGCCGAGGTCCTGTAAAAGGGATGTTGCTTGCTCAGCTGACATCCATATCCATTGAACCAATCTAAAACCATACAAATTATTAAGCAAATTGCTTGATTGCTAAAACGCTATTGGTGAATTATAATAATTTGACTCATATTTGAAGTTCGATCAATATCACACATCTGCTGTCGGATTTTTATTGCGTTGATATTAATAAATGGTATAAATAGAATACAAAACTTTTGCAGAACTTTCTTATAATAAGTGTTAATCTAAGTTCTAATCTGCTATTTTTCAGTTAAATCAGTTTTTGCATGAAAACGCAACAAACATACTTACAACGTCACAATCTTTTGCATTTAATTGAAGTACGATAGTGTCATGAACTTACGTGGTTGGTCGAACCTCTTCGGCAAGTTACAAGTAGCGAAGACGTCTGAGGTCTTGATTTCGGGTTTTTTAATCTCTTCGAGAAGCGCCGCTCTATCTATACATGCGGCAGAACAAAACCCTGCTTGTCTCTCTTGAGGCTGCTCAGCGCTTTTCCCTTCACTCATTCTTAAAAAAATCAGAAGAAAAATTGAAAATGTAAAATCTCTCGTAAAAAACGTTGTCTCGTCGGCTTCGTTTCAGACTGGAATGTATCCAAGGTAACTTGTAAACATGGAGTTTTGTCGAAGGAGGTTGGTAGGAAGTTTATTGTTTCGAATTATGATTTAAATATTCAGTAATAAATCACTATCGATCATTGCTGTATAAATTTTTGACTCTATTTGCGTTTTAGTTTTGATAATATGAGATAATGAGATCATAGTTATAGTAGAGAATATGTTTCATGTTTATAGTTTCGCAGTACTTTTAGCAGCTCAAAGTCGCTTTTTGCCTACTAATTACTTATTTGCATAAATAAGCTCAACATTGTTATCAGCTCAACTTGTACTGTTTAAATAGCTATTCTTTTTAAGAAAGGCACACACTAAAGTATTCCTAGAATTGGTAAAAAGATAATATCGTTATGTAACAATTTAAGAGTCCATTTTATAAAGCAAACTTCCACTGATTCTTTTGTTTAAATATAAGTTTATTCTCTATATCAAATTTTAAACGAACGCGATAAAACATTTATGTAACATTCAATAAAAATAATTAAATTTAATAATTATAAGTGAAACTTGCAAACGACGCAATGTTATTTCAAATGTGCTACAATATGATGATTTTAAATTTAATGACTAGCGGCCTTTAACTCATTGAGCATGCAAACCAGTGAATAAATTAGCCGTTATCAGTAGTATCAGGACGAACAGACAACAAACGAGTGGGTGTCTATCGCGTTTGCCATCCTTCCATTGCCTATACATTCATTCTTAACCAAACTACTAACAAATAAATACTCTTTGCTGACAAATTCAAATCAAATTACTCTGTATTTTAAGGCACCCTTATCGATTTAAAAATATAAAGTGATAGGTTATGGCTATTATGAAACGGTGACAAGTGCAAAAATGAAAACAATAACAATAAAGGAACCGATTAATCTTAAAGTTATAGGATATGAGCTAGATTTTTCAACTCTATATTCGCCGCGACAAAGAAAGGAGAAGAAACGTAAAGAAATAAAAGTACCCACTCTAAAATTACGAAAACGACATTATAAAATACCTTCACCACCGGTCATTAGAACTACAAATCAGGTAAGTTCAAAATATTTGAGTGTGTGTGATTTAATTCTATATAAAAATCTATTTTAGGTGATGATTTAAGTTATGGTTTAAACAAAAACTACAAAATGAAAGTTTCTTGTGACACTATATTTAGGCTTAAAATTAAAAATAATATTGATATTATCTTTATACGTTCAGATAGAATAAGAAAAATATAATAAACCCAGCATTACATTGAAAAAACATTGTTGAAATGTTTTTTTCATCGAAGATGAGTCCACCTGTGTCAATTTTAAAAGTTATGTTTAAATTGTTTTAATGAGTGTGATTGTAGAAACGTGATGTCAAGGATTTAGTAGAGGAGCTATTAGACGAACTGTATGCGGATCAACGCGACTGGGATCATAATAGCACAGCTTGCAGTCATGGGTAAAAATTATAATTTCCTAAAGCTTTTCTTCTTTTTCAGATTTTATTTAAAAAAAAGATAAAATATAAAGCTCGAATATGTGAATAGGTGTAGGCTATGCAACTTTTGATTCGCTTTTGAACAATATCAATCCAATTTTCTGTAATCCACTTAGCTTTTAAACTTAGCTGTTTCTATATAAGTAGTTTAATGCGGAATCGAAAAATATTGATAATAAGTACACAATCGCAGTATATGACATAAAAGGGTACAGGTACACTGTTTAAAATATCAAATGATATTGCATTTGTGAATAAAACTAAGATATTTTTAAAATAATAAATATAATACTTCGATATTGTAGATCTACAACAGCTGCATCATATACATCTTCACAATCGAATTATGGAGATCGAACTGATGCTATAGAGCGAATCTATTTGGAGTCTTTAGGTAATGTTTAAATTTAGTTTCCAAATATACCAAAAGTCAAGCCACTGCAACTTTAAAATTGATGTTACCACAAAAGTTAAACCTTGGGATCTTGCATTTGGCTGGTACCGCCTGACCACAAAATATCAGTGCCAAATATGAAGCATTTATTTATTGCACCTTCTTGAAGAAATCCGCTTTGTATGAGGGTATTTCATTATTTCATAGCTCTTAACTATAATAACAACAAAGATTCACTATATCTCATATTATATGCCATAGATTTCTTTAAGTTTAATTATATAGTTGAGTATGATTTAGATATCAATGAAATAAAGAAACAACTTGATGATTGGAAGACCTATCTACAAACGGCAGGCGCAAGGCTTGCAAGATGCTTGAGGTATAGGGATCGTCTAAGAAGACAACAAAAGAAACTCTGTGCAGCGTTCACCGTTTTACTAAGACATATAAGTACGTAATATGTCTATTTTATTAGCACGTGAAATCTATTATCCTTTAGTTTGTTGCTTTGTGACTTTGAAGATTCGAAGTAGTAGTAGTATTCGAAGTTCACATTTTTTTCATTTAGGTACCTGAAGTACTTATTTTGGTTTTACATCATGTGAGAAACGTTTTTTAACTCGGAATTTTTAAAATAATTGTTGCAATTAAAAGTGCGTTTATGCAGATATATCTGTTAAAACAAAGCATTACACGTTTAAACGAAAACAAATTTATCAAAACCAATGTTTTCAATATACAGCAGGAAATAAACTTAGCGGGATAAGCAAAAATATACCCATCATAAACATTTTCCTTTACTCCATAAATTTTACAGCTCTTGATTCATATTCATACCGTGAATAACTTAAACAGTAAGTTTCATTCAATGCTGGAATAAACAAACATGCCAACGTCGAGCAAATATAATATAAAAGTAGTAAAAATTAGCCTACGTTTGAAACTGAAATACGTCGGTGTGAAATCGATATGCAACTCACACAGGCTCACGCCGCGAGCTCCACTGCGCAGGTCCAGAACCAATGCGATAGATTGTCCAGAATTTCGTTTCCCTGCGTTTACTGCTATTTCAACATCGATTTAAGTAAGAAACCATAGCGATATTCAGTGGTACAGGGTGCGCAGCGGCGCCTGTACCTTTCACGTACTGTCCTGTAAACATAGCATCAGCTGGTCGTCAATGGTTTTCAATATTTTATTGACATGACGTCTTTTAACTTATCGTTATGTTTTTTATTAATGTGATTAGTGTGAAAACACCTCGAAGCTCATAATGCTCTCCTTATCGTTAAACTAATAGTATGAGTGTAATTGACAAAACCGCAGTGATAATGGCTCGAACAAGGCTAACAGATCATTAAGTTGTTTCGGTGCATTTGTAAGCTATGCATTTATTGTCAAATGTGCGCGTTGGCCCGATCAGATGAGTGCTATTCTAAACTCTCTCAGGAATTTGGCGGGTTCTTCGAGGACCGCGTCAGGTATTCGTATTGTTTATATGTATTTAGTTAACATCACATTACCTTGCTGTTATAGCAAAAAGAAAAAGCTAAATTAATTAAGGTTATTCTTAAATTGAATTAGCAATACTTCCTAGTTTGCTTGCATCTTGTTTTAAGTGAAACACAAGGCAATATAATAGAAAATCACATAGATGATGTCGTGTGCATATGTATAAAACTAATATGGTTGAATGTGTGAATAGCCGGCGACACAAATGCCCGGTTCGGCGTGACGGCCGGGCACGAAGGCCCCGGCGAGGGAGGTTTCGCGGAGTGGCTGCATGCGATGCGCCTGGTGGCTCGCCTGCCTGCAGGAGTACCGCAACATTTTCGCAGACGAGTACGTAACATAGCGATATATAAGTCTATGAGATTCGCAAAAAGCTCTTTAATTAGCTAAATCTTTTATTCAAGAACTTTATAATGAAGGACAAAGAGGGTTTACTTTTCGTTTCTCTGTAATTAATCTATCCTTCTAGAGTTTTTAATCTAGTTTCTTTATGCTAATTATGCAATATCCAATATATCTGACGCTTAAGAAAATTAAAATTACTATCTTTCAAATCATTATCATATATTATGCCTTTAACAAAATTGATCAAATTTAGCTGGCAAAATTTGGCATAATCATAGATTTAAAAAGCGCAGTATGCTTATTAATAGCTGCATAAGAGTCTCTTTACCTATATCGATAAGCCTAAAGGAAATGAAGAGACCGCAATGAATCCAATATAAAATTATATCTAATGTTTATCTTAATATTGATAGGTTGATAAAACAATCAATATGTTAATCAGTACCTGCATGGCGCAATACTAGTCCTTGGAAAGTGCATGCGAAATTTACTAAGTTCAACTCGCGTTGCTGGAATTTAATTGTTTATGAAATAAACAATTGTATTTCAGTTTAATATTGTACTTAAAACGTAAGTATATATAGTGACTATAAATTTATTTCTTCGCCGAAATCCCAATAATAATCCAAGTTTGTTTGACGTCAGAAACCTGAAGCGTGAGAGACTTCTATATTTAGAAGTTCGCGAAGTTTACTTTACAAACACAAATAGGTACTTCCTAACTTGTTTTCGTTCGCTTCATATAAATAACTTAAATCAAATCTATTAATATCAAAATAAATCATTACAAGATTATGTTCGATCATGTAAATAATAACCCCAGCTTAAGGCGTCCTTAATCAATGAATAATATATATAATCGGATCATGTCTATATATTAGTTAAGCATTAAATACAAAAATGAGGTTTAAATTTCAGCTATGGCTCACTTTAGCAGAACGGCACCTCAGTTCAAGGAACATAGATTGGCCTGTAGCAGAACGCGCGTGCTTCCGAGGGACCGCCCAGCCTGATGATGCTGAACTAAGCGCTCAAATACTTAAGGTAACAATCTTAAAAATATTATAAATTACTTACACGGTTTCCCGTGCGTCCCGCTACCATGTATCATATGATCTAC
The DNA here is from genome assembly GCA_026213755.1 of Eurema hecabe. Lineage (NCBI taxonomy): Eukaryota > Metazoa > Arthropoda > Insecta > Lepidoptera > Pieridae > Terias > Terias hecabe. The sequence goes on from JADANM010006178.1 coordinate 4,829,231, forward strand.
AAGAAGAAAAATGTTAAAAGCCAACTGTAGTTTCAGAGTTTAGCATATGAAAGAATTTAAATTAGGTGTATTTAAGGATGCGTGATAGTGAAAGCTAGCCATGAAATAAACTCGGGTATAAAAGAACAAAGATAAGAAAAAATAACTGACTTAAAAATCTTTTAAGTTGTGGTTAAACAAAGCTTAATTTGACTTTATATTTAAGGATTTGCATCGGACGGGTTGTTCTTTGTTTTGTGGCACTGAAGGTCGGGAAAATCAAGCAATGTTGCGTCGAGTACTACTTGCCTATGCACGGTAACTATCAATACTTAATATTATAGTACTATACAATAAAATAATTTTTAACAAAAAATAAACCGATTTCAAACTAAAAAGCAAAAAATAAATTGGCTTCCCACAAAGTAATACGCATTTTCATTTAGAATATAGAAATGATTTAATAGTTATTTTATAATTTTGAAGTCCTCCTTTTTTGAATTCGGTTAAAAAATATTAGAATTTTAATATTCTATTGCTTGTAGATGGAACAAAGAAGTTGGATACTGTCAAGGTTTTAATATGATGGCCGCTATTATTTTAGAAGTTATGGAGAAGTCAGAATCTGATTCCTTGAAGGTAAGACTTAAATAGCTGTTCAAATAAACATGTATGTTTTAATTTTAACACATAAATATTTAAACGTTTTTACCGATGCTTCCTTATGAACAGCCGATGAACAAATAATCAATGGATAAGATGTTTATTTTCCTTTGTTACTTATAAGTTTATGGAGATATAAGGAGAAACACTGTAACAGAATTGTAACATACATTTTAGTATGTAAATTACTACGTTTTCTTACAGGTTATGATATATTTGGTAGAGGCAGTGTTACCAGAAGGTTATTTCGCAGACGATTTGCGCGGTCTATCAGCGGATATGGCGGCATTTCGGGATTTGTTAAGATTGCGTCTACCTAGATTAGCTCGTCATATGGACTATTTGCAAAAAATATCAGACGGTTCGTATACTTTGGATTTAATCTTCTGTTAAATAAATCAAATAAAAACAAAAGTTTTAGGAGGCTCCTTACGTAATCTCTGTTTCACAAAAAATTCTTACATTTTTATTTTTTTAATGGCCATGTACGGGATGTAGGCGGTGGAGTTGAGCCACCTTTACCAGATGTGTTCACAATGCAATGGTTTCTAACACTTTACGCTACATGGTTGCCGAGAGAAGCGCTTCTAAGGATTTGGGACTTAATACTACTTGATGGAAACGAAATACTATTGTTGACAGCGCTTGCCATTTGGGACATGCTACAAGAGTGAGTGATTTAGTTCTTTATATGCCACCTCTTATTATTTTCATTTTTGTCAACTAACTTTTTTTGTGCTTCCAAGTATAACAGTTTTTTCACCTTGTTTATAGTCGTATACTATCAGCGCGATCAGCGGATGAGTTTTATAGCTGTATGGGAGGTGGTGCTAGTACGATTTGGGAAGCGAGTGACGCTCTCGTGGCTCGCGTGGTATCCTTAAATTCTGCACCTGAACTGCCGGGACTTAGAAATTTACACCGATACAGAGTAACGCCTCCAGCTCCTCCCAATGCCCTAGTCCATCCACCCTTGCAATCAGCTGTAAGTGCAGTATATAGAAATTATATTTCTTAAGTTTAATGAGTACAGCATTTCTAATTCAAAAATTATTCAGATGCAATCAATGACAAAACGAGGCCTGCGGTTGTTCTATTCAGAAGATGAAGGGGACTCAAGCGATGATGGCAATAAATTAGCCCTCGCTACGGTATGTGTTCTATAAAGCTTAACATTATATTTTAGAAAAAAATAATTATGTACGTATTGTTTTTTTATTATTTTAGGTTATGCCAAGGCGGGAAAGTCGTTCGGGAACCGGTGACAGACTTACTTTAGATATAGGAGCATTAAAAAGACAATACGCACGTCTAAGAGAACGGCAAAGACAAGCCCATGTTATTTTAGCGGCAGCTTGCGCGCGACATGCTGCAGGTAAATTGATATAATATGTTATATACTTATTACTTATTAGCAAAGATTTTTAAAACAATTATTAATGAATTATATCGTATATGTATCGTACAAATTATTGAGGAGGGTTACAAATCTTTTCAGTTGGCGTTCCAACATCACCAACATCGCTCACAGTCAATAATTTACTTCTTGGTAAAAGTGCTATAGTCAGTACAAGAGGAAGAAGGCTGGGACCTCCACCTGGTGCAGTTCCACCTTCCCGTCATAGTTCAAATCGCGATAAAAGTACTTCTCGTTCACGAAATTCTAATGACACTATTAGTTGGACAGAAGCAAAAACCCGTAGATCTTTAGATAGAAGAAATTCCGTTAAGTGGAAAGATTTAAAAAAAGAAAAGACGTTAGAATTGGGAAGAAAACCATCTATAGATTTAGATGAAAAGGGTGATGGTATAATTGTCTCTGAACTAGAAGCGAATGCTATGATTGCATCGGTTCGTTCCCGTAGTTCTAGTGAATCATCCACGTACTCTTCACATTCAGGTTCGAGTACGGATACAAGTCTTTGTGACGATAACGAGGGTGCTAGTGAATCAGAAGCGGAAGCAGTTGATTATGACAAAGAGAATGAAAATGGTGATGGTGTAGTTAGTACAAAGCAAACAACTTCAAATTCTAACATTTCCCAAATAAAATCGCCAAGTATAGCTAAAGAGTCTATAGCGCCTACGTTGCCTTCGCCGAAAGAAGCTTCATCGCCTCGAAGAGAAAATATGTCTAATGTAAGTGATTCCCAAAAGCCAACAAGACCTAATATAAGCAAGCTTAACTTAAATCTCTCAACTTCTGACAACGTTAAATATAATACGAACAAACATTCTTCATATGTATCGAGTATAAGAACTATGAATGAACCAAAACCAAAATTTTCAACTACAAATTTTACAGCGTTAAGCCCTGTTGATCTTTCTCCATATCATAATATAAATTTACAAAAATCTTCCTTTTGTTATGACTTCGAAGCCAATTTAAGGCGACCGTCAACTTCCAAAATAAATATAAATACAAGACCACCAGATTTAATTGATAGTTTTACAATGTATCCTAATTTTGTGCCAGATATAGATATATCTGATAAATATATATCAGATATAGATAGTCCTCCCAGGAGCCAAGGTTCAGATACAGCCACTGTAAGCGAAGATGAACCTCCAATTCCGTTAAGAATAGATAAATATTTTGAAAATAGCCCTGAATTTTTTGGAGCAAGATTAACGGATCCAAATAATGATCATATTCCAAGTCGTAGACCTACCAAAAGGAACTCCCGAATACCTAAAAAACCAGACTCATTAACTCTTAAAAGTAATAATAATGAGAAAATGAACAAAAGCGAAGCAGAGAGAGCTTCATCATTACCTCAACCCCATACATATGTGTGTAAAAAATCACTAAGTCCAGATATTAATGAATTCATGGAGTCCAGAAATAACGCTGATTTTGTTACACCTACTAATAGTAAAGAAACATATGATTCCACGCCTCTTAAGAATACCCCCATAGAAAGTAAAACTAAAAATGATTTTAGTCCAAAAGATTACATGTTGCAATCTGGTCGAAAAAACAGTGAAAGAGCATTACAAATAATACAAGAGAATTCGCAAATACTAAGCAGGATATTGACGAAGCAAAATGTGGCAAACACAAATGTCAACAATATATCTTGCAATTTACAAAAGGAAATAAGTGAAGTGGAAAACTCTAATGACCAAACAGTATCGAAATCGCTCGATTCCCCACTGCTTAAAGAATCAACTTCAGATTCTTTAATTGGTGCCATAAGAAGGAAGCCTAACAGTGAAATTGGAGATAAAAATGAGTTTTTAAGAGCTAGGCCAATTTCAATTGATGATCCGTTCTCATTTGATACACGTAAAAAGCTTCTTGCTTTAGAAGAATGTACATTAAAGAATTTAAAAAGTCCAAGTAGTGATTGTTTAGGTAATAAAACTGATTTGTATGGTTGGGAAAATAAAGGTTTTTTAGCCAAATATGATTACAAGAATTCAATAACTGAAATTGATGATAAAAAAGACGCTGTAAGGCTAAGGAATATTGGAGAAGGCTTGACACGAACCGATGCTTTTCCGCATACCAATTTAAAGCCAGTTACTGAATATAATCGATATTCTTTCTCAGGTGAATCAAAAACATCCGCTACTCAAGAGTCGTCAGAACTAAAAGATACTTCTTCTTATGAACGTAGATTTACTTCGGACGATTATAATTATCCAATATCGACATCAAGCAAATATAATGATTATGTTTTATCCAAAGTAAGTGATATATGTAGTAAAACAATAGATAACGAACCTAAAGTTTGTGATAATGCTAAAACCGAGTCTAGTCAATTAAGCGATTTCTCACAAAAAGTTACATCATCAATTAGTTTTACATATGAACCCTCATTGGAAGATGATTCACCAATGGGTGCAAAAAGTAATTCAAGTGATACACTCTGCCAAATAACATCTCTAGACCAAGTTTCTACACCGATATCGCCAAAAACGTTTCCGAATAGAGACACGCTATCCTGCCCGAAAGATTATGCAGAAAAGTATAGTAAAGCGAGACTAGAATCAGACGATACATGTAGTGCAATCACGTCACTGCTAGAAACTGATACTTTGTCATCGCTGTCATATCCTCGTAGTCCATCATCTAGTTCTTTCTATCCATTCCCAACGCGACCAGCACTACGCACGCCAAAAGACTTTGGAGTGAAATTAGGATTATACCCAAAAGAGCTCAGCTCTTCTCCTAAATAGTTGCAATAAAATACTTGTAAATACTGTATTATCGTGACTTTTTCTAACTTTTTACATGTTTTGAATTGTTTATCATAGAGCTATGTGTGATTTCTTGTTATTTAAACGTTTTATGTTTGTTATAAAATATTTTACTTGATGATAATTTTTAATAAACTATTGCAGAATAATAATAACGCTATAAATCCTATGATTTCAAGAGAACTGATATAGAATTTAAATTTTCTATTGATTGTTATAGTAGCTGTGAAAAAAGAATAAGACTTTTCTCAAACAAGATAATGTACTTCAAATGTGTGATGTGCAAAAGAAATACTAACAATATTATCCAAGAATCTGAGGTCGTAGTTAAATATTTAGTAACAAAAGTAATAATCTTATGATCTATAATACAATTTCAAATGATTAATGTGTATATTAGAAATAAAAGAAACAAGTTGCCTTGACATAAATGTTATGTTGTATGTTAATATTTTAGTGCAATATGAAAAAAACAAAGTAAAGAAATTAATGAACAAAAACCAATCGGAAAGAAAGTTCTCATTGGAAGTTTAGGTAGCAGAAAATGTAAAATATTTCTATTGGAATTAAAAGAAAACTAATGAGGTATATTGTTTGGAAATGATATTTATTCTAAGAGAAGATTGTCATGAAATACAAATTAAAACTGCTCTAGCTATTTTATTTCTGAACTAGAAATCATCAATGACAGGTGGACACGTACAAACGAGATGTTTGTCTCCGTACATATCATCTATTCTTCCTACCGTAGGCCAGATTTTGGTTTCTCCTTTCACGAAGGGCTGAAAATGATTTTAACAATAGATTATAATCATATAAACATAATTTTGTCATGTATCTAATACATTTAAAATATCACGTTTTTCTTTCTGGACATATATGGTTAATAATATAAGGATTGTTTGTGGTTTTATCTTAATGTACTTAAAGAAACTTACAGCTGGAAAAGCAGCTTGTTCTCTAGGATATGGTCGATTCCAGTCTTCAGTTATAAGGTCTTCTTGAGTATGAGGTGCCATCTAAAACAATAGACAGATTCCTTATTATGTAATATCAAAACTTCTACATTTAATTAAGTTGCTAATGTTTAATGAATAGATTTATCGAAGTGAATGATTATACAAATACCTTTAAGGGATTCAATCTCTTATCCATAACACCATCTTCTATGTCTTTAATCTCTTTCCTAATAGCAATTAGTGCCTCACAGAATCTGTCTAACTCTTGCAAATCCTCAGATTCAGTGGGTTCTATCATCAAAGTACCAGCCACTGGCCATGACATCGTCGGAGCGTGGAAACCTACAAAGTGAAGTAATTGAATAATATGCTGTAAGGTGTATTACAGTTATTATCTACAGAGATGATCAGCTTTACGTAAATAGTAAAATGTATTAAAAAAAACATATTGATTTTATTTTCTTTGTTTACGCATTCATGTCATGTTATAATTTTCTTTGATTACACTTAGATATGTACTATTCTCTGTTAATGGCTATCTTAGTGCGACTAAGACTGAAATTTGTTCAGGCAAATTAGGGCTATATTTAACCGGAACAAAATGTATTCAGCTCTATAGAGTTGCTCACCTAGTCTCCTTTGGGTTGCGCCGAGCTGTTATACATTTTTTTGGTAGCTGCGACTGGTTGCGCCGCCATGGTGTCCCGGTGAAATATAGCACTTACAGTTTAAATACCAAGGAATTTACCAAAGTCCATAAGCCGTTTAGCGATATCTCCCGGCTCAATATTAGCAGTCTTCTTCAAGTCTCGTACGTCGATAATGAACTCGTGCGCGACGAGGCCCCTTTCGCCCTTGTACAGCGTCTTGTAGTGGCTCTCCAGCCGCCGCGACATGTAGTTCGCGTTCAGTATGGCCACTTGAGTAGCGCGCTTTAGACCCAAAGGACCCATCATCTGGCGAATATAATACGATTTGCTTCAGCCTTTGCCGGACGTTCAATGTGTTACCCAGATATTTGAGTAAAATTTTTATAAAATGGTTTTTGTTGACGTTTGCTATGTGTATTACAAAATGATCAGAAGTGTTCAGTTATCTGAGAATTAAACTGTATTGTTTTTTATTATTTTCATGGTATTTAATTTAAAGCCCAAATATGTTACTCATTCCTGTTCTTATGATTTTATGAGACTCAAAATATTAATTGTTGATATTAAATCTAGTATATCGAAACGAATAGCCTTACCTTAATATAGGCCCAGGAGATTGGTAAAATTGCTGACGATCCATATGGCGCAGCGCTGACTGAACCAAAACTATGAGCTGCGTCTCCGAGATCTGCTAATGGGTCTACCACTGGGTGCGATGGGAGGAATGGAGCCAAGTGCGCTTTCCTATTAATTTGATCAATCGTATATTACATAGTGATACCTATAATTTACGGTAAAAGTAAGTAGACCTATGACCTAAAGCATTATAATGACGTGTATTAAATATCAGGGAGGGCTGTATGTATTAACCAGTTAGTCCAAAATTTAAATTAAGCTTGAAACTGAATCATTATAATCTTAATAGAATTGCTTTATTCATTCGATACATACACTCCAATAGGTCCCATTCCCGGTCCACCACCGCCGTGAGGAATGCAAAATGTTTTGTGTAAGTTCAGATGAGATACATCACTTCCATAATCACCTGGTCGGCATAGACCAACCTGTAACATTTTTTTTATATAGAGTAGAATGAAAGCACGTATGTAATACTATTATTTCTTAACGCTCGTAGAATTGTTACCGTTTTCATGTATAAATATCTTACAATATTGGTTAAGTTGTTGTTTAAAATATTTGTCTTTCCAATTGTATCTTAATATTAAAAGAGCAACTATCAGAGTTTCTTGCCGGTTCTTCTCCGTAGAAACTTCTTTTCAAACCGGTGGTAAATGTTTTGTAATACCATGACGATTCAAAAGTGTTACTATATGTAACCGAGTTGAAATGAAAACATTTGACTTTGATTTTGATTACTTTTCTAAGCACCAAAGAAACATCCAGTAAATTTTCGGCAGATATTTTTATATGGAATGTATGGAACTTAAGTAACCCGCTTCTTAAAGAATATCAATATTAACCTGTGCGTTCATATTGGCTCCGTCTAAATATACTTGTCCTCCATGTTTGTGCACCAGTGCGCAAACGTCGGCCGCTCTTTCCTCAAACACGCCAAACGTGCTCGGGTATGTCAGCATTAGGCAGGAGAGCTTCTCACTATGTTGTTCGACCTTAAAGTATAATAAAATACCAAATTCTAATTAATTTTATGAATGTGAATATGATGACTGACATCGATGTTTCAATATTCTTTTATAATTCAAAACTTTTTCCTTTCACAATTTGGCTAAATTTTGTTGTAATTTTCATATTTTTCATTGTCTAATCACTGAGGACTGTTTCCTTCAAATAAAAGAAATATTTAGGGTGTAAGAGATTGGATTTAAATTTTGTCCACTTTTTTTTTAATCCAGTAAGTGTTTAATGTTATGGTGTAGTAATATTTTATATACATTATTCCTATTTTTTTAAATTAATCGTTATAAGCAGACATTTAAAACGTAACAAGCTAGATAACCAACCAAGTTGCTTTTATCTGTTCTTATAGGACAATACCCACCAAGTCCTTGAGATGCTCCATATCGATGTCGCCGTTGGGCGTGACGCGGATGGCGCAAACCCGCATACCGGCCATGTGCGCAGACGCAGGATTAGTTCCGTGCGCGCTCACCGGGATAAGGCATATGTTGCGACCCGTATCGCCGCGGAACTCGTGGTAGCGTTTTATTGTTCGAAGTCCAGCGTACTCACCTTGCGCTCCACTGTAACGAAATAATTAATATTTAATACTTATTTTAATACTTATATTTTTATGTAATGCAAAAATTTATTAGATGACGTATATGTAATTGAGGCTGTAATAACAATTTTAAATTGAATCTAAAATTGTGATGTTTTTTATTAATACTTTAGGTTAGGATAGCCCATTCATTCATAAGTGCTAGAATAGTTAGGTACTTCCCCGGGATTGCTAATTAGTTACAGCTAATCTCTTTTTCAATTTTCGTGTATTCACTCTAAATACCTATTGGGCTGAAAGGAGACTCGATCGTATCCAGTGATGGCGCATAGATCCTTTGCGAGTTCTTCGAATAGTGTGTGATATCCTTGACACTGATCTAATGGAGCGAATGGGTGGATATCAGTGAAATGCTTAAAGGAACATGGCATCATCTCAGTCGTAGAATTTAGTTTCATAGTACAAGACCCCTGTAAAAATTGGTGGATTTAAATTGCATATTGCATTAACGCGTACCCATTCTCAGTTTGAAATATAGTTATACAATACCAGAGGGATCATGGAGTGGACTAAAGAAATGTCTTTGTTTTCCAGTCTCTTCATGTATCGTACGATTCTAGTTTCTGAATGGTGAGCGTTAAACACGGGATGAGTGAGATATGGGGAGGTCCGCCGGAATTCTCCATTTTGGACGCTTCGAGCTCTTACATCGCCATATTGCATTACCTATAATATTATATAAGGTAATTTAAATCAAGTGTGCAATATAGATTTTATGATAAGGATCACTATATTTTGGTCCTGGTAATTTTGTATAAATTGCTAAGTAGTATTAAGTATTTACCTCTTCTACTTTTTTGCAGTCAAATATCCATAGTAAGTCATCTACGTCCTGCATTGTTGTCGTTTCATCTAAAGCTATACCAATAGCACCGTCTTCAAAATAACGAAGATTTATCTTTTTCTCTTGAACCCGCGATTTTATAGCGTCAATATCATGATCAGGGCTTGGGATTACGTGTAAAGTATCAAAATATACATCATTTGTTTGTTGGTGACCGCGCTGACGAAGTCCTATAAAAATCAGCAATTTTAGCTTATCACTTTAAATACGATGTATTATTTATAATATTATTAGATTTGTTTAAAAGTACCGTGATCCAAAACAAGTGTAGCGTTGTGTACCCGCGTTGCAATGTCTCTAAGACCCTGTGGTCCATGATATACAGCATACATGGCCGACATATTAGCAAGGAGCGCTTGCGCAGTACAAATATTGGATGTAGCTTTATCGCGCCGTATATGCTGTTCTCTAGTTTGCAGAGCCAGCCTGTAAAGATTTAACTTCGGTTTAAATTTGTGGTTACTCACCTTCACCATCTTACCTTCAAACGAGAACTATGACTATAATGTTACCGGTAAGCATCTCTTCCTGAAGCATCTCTTGTAACGCCAACCATTCGTCCCGGCATTAGTCGTACTAAAGCATGTTCTGCAGCAAAAAAGCCAGCATGTGGCCCTCCGTACCCAAGTGGTACTCCGAACCTTTGCGACGTTCCCACAGCCAGGTTAGCACCGCATTCCGCTGGTGGTCTTAATAGAGCTAAAGCGAGAAGATCCGTCGCGACTACTACCAATGTCTACAACAAAAACTAGAAGTAAGTCTACATATTACTCAATGAATCTACTATTTTAAGTACTTACACCATGTTCTTGAGCAGCCGCTGCTAATCCAGAGTAATCATAAACTAGCCCCCTCGTATCTGGACATTGTAACAATACTGCAGAAATGTCTCGTTGCGCAAAATCTGCTTTTCTTACATCTGGTAATACTATCACTTCCAAACATAAGGCATCCAGCCGAGTTTGAACTACTGCTAACGTTTGCGGATGAATACGCTCGGAAACAACGAACTTAGTTCTTTTATTATGTCTGAAAATGAGATTTTAATTTTTAATTTTTTTTTCTATTTACGGAAATAAGTCGTTAGTTATTTTTATACCTATGGCATAATGATAGTGCTTCGGCTGCTGCAGTTCCTTCATCAAGGAGTGACGCATTGGCAACATCCAACCCTGTTAAGTCACTGACCATTGTCTGATAATTAAGAAGGCCTTCTAACCTTCCTTGTGCGACTTCTGGTTGATAGGGTGTGTATTGTGTTGTCCTAAAATAAGTCTTACTCGTATATCATTTCATAGATTATAAATATCGACAAATAATTGTTTTAATTATTACGTACCATCCAGGATTTTCAAACATATTTCTCATGATTGTGTGAGGTACACAACAATTATGGTACCCCATACCTATGTAAGAGCGCCAGATTTGATTTTTTTCAGCAATTTTTCGTACCCTCTCAATAAGATCGTATTCACCTAATAACACATACATAAAATATTAGAATTATGCACACAGGCATCTTTTACCGAAAAAATAGTTTGAGTAGAAAAATTATACTGAATATATTATATAGAATCTGTAAAATAATGAATAAATGTCTTACTTATGGGATCATTAATATCCATAAGACCGTTGAGTTGGATTTGCTTTGGAACTGCATCATTCGTAAGTTCATCTAAACTCTAAAAAAATAATTTAAATAAGAAGTAGGTAATTATCATTTTAAATTATTATGTACAATGCGTTTAAGGTTTTTACTAATATTCGTTTAGACATTTATTATTATAGTAACATTGAAAAAAAGTTTACCTTATAGCCTAAAAGATCCAACATAGTAACTAAATCTTGATCTCTAGGCCCGATATGTCGACTGGGGAAATCGACCCTTTCGGGAAACAAATTATCGTTTTTTGAAGATTTTTTCGATAAGCAACGAAGGCACACGCTGCCATATTTTATTTGTAAAAGACTTTTATTTAATTGGTTATAAATTTTCACCGGCTTTACTAGACGATTCATTTTAAAAATTTGGTATTAACTCATAACACTGTGTCCGTTTTCAAGAAAGCAATACAATACACTGATAGAAAGGTCAAAGCTTATTAAGACAACGCTCAATAGATAACCCAGTGAGCAAATATTCATATTAAAATGTAAGTGTATTGCATGAGCATTATTTGTTATAATTGACCTCTTATCTTACGTAAACTTATTAAATTTATACGAATACATTTAACGGTCTCAATGAAAGTTATTTTTATTTTATTAAATAAGTGTTAAGTTTGCGCATCGTAATATAATTACTAATAAAATATTTTGAACACAAATTAGATTAAAGCTAAAATATTATCTTGAATGAATAAGAATCTACATTTTATAGTTCTCTTATTGCCAGTAATGTTAGTAGTTGAATTTTATTGTAAAGGACATTGAAAAATATTATTTACATGCTAAGTAAAATTAAAGATCTCGCGATCAGATTTCAGAACATATAATTACTACATTAGTATCAAAGTTGTTTCAATTTAGCGCCTATCGAGTGTCGGCTGTGGCTGGTTATTGGTGTTGTCACGTCATAGTTATTTGTTGCCATCTTGAAAAGCATACGTCCATATTATATTATAAACTTTTAACTAAGATAAAATTTTACTAAATTAAGTAAAAAAAAAATAATAACATTTTAAATTAAATTTAAACTAATCTGCGTCAAAGTATTCAGATAATACCACACAATATGTGACAGTTGTAATCTGTCAAATAATACTCAAAAGTCAAAATATGAAAGTTTGAAGTTTGGTGTATTTGTTTTGATATGTGGTCGGGACTCGGGGATTTTTATCCCATAATCAAACTTCAAAGTAAATTAAACCTTAGTTATATTTTAATTCCAATAACGAACAATGAACTGAAAAATATAAAAAGTTATAAATGTTTTAAATTTAAAAAGCGATAAACAATGACATTCTTAGAGTATGGTCAAATTAAAAACCAAGTTGTAAATAATGTAAGCAGATGTGATAATCACAGCAGGTTACTTGGTCAGCTAAGAGATTTTTATAAAGAGGATATTGATTCAAACAGAAGATTTGATCAAATCGATTCAATTGGAAAATTGATTCGAATATTAGAAATCCGCGATGTTCTATCGGAAGAAAATGTTGAACCCTTAAAAGAAATTGCAAGACGATTAAAAAGCAAGGATTTACTTCAAGCAATTGAACAGTATGAAGTGACCCACGTTCCGAGAGAGTTTATAAATTATTACGGTAATACATTTTTTAAGAGACTGTCAGTTTTAGTAACTTATAGTGTAGTAATGAAATCATAAAAATTTTCCTGTGAATATTTATTAATTTACATTTAGATTTACTTCTACTAATAACTGAAACTTTATTATTATTTTTATGAGCCATTTTTTAATCTTGAAGCAGTCTATTTATAATAATTCCCATTTTAGTTTCATCAAAGCAGAACAACAATACACCTAAACAACAACCTGAAGATACTAATCTTCCAATTGGGCATCCATATGGAAATGTAAGTGCAACAAAAAAAGCAAGAATCAATGAAACTATTATTGAAGAAATTGGCTCATATTGGAGAGATCTCGCTCGTAATCTAAAGATACAAGAAAATAGAATTGATGAAATTGACAGGGATAAGCAAACAACACCAGAAAAAGTTATAGCATTATTAAAACTATATGAACATAAAGCAGACCCTCAGAGGGGTTTCTATGTTCTTTGTAATGCTTTGGAGAAGGCAAGGCGTAAAGATTTAAGCAGAACTTTACAGGAAATTATGGTAATGAACATATAAAATAATTAAGTTTCAATAAAAAAGCCTTGTACATTATAAGAGCAATATATTTTTGTAACAATGTATGTTGTATAATTAAAAAAATAACATAGCAATATAATTTACAACAGGAATGTATTAAAGAGTTCTTAAACTCCAATGTGGGGAATTACAAATTTTTAATGATCTCTCAGTATTCAATATACAAATTAAAACATAAGTTGAAATGTGAGCATAATAGACCAATTATTTTGCATTATAATGCCAATATTGTATAGCAGCAATGCTTAACCTTATTTGTATTAAGTTCCGTAAGGTCTGTAGTAACTTCAACAGGTGTATTTTATATATTAAAAAAAATGATACATAACAATATAGGTTATTATATATTCAAATTGATATAGAACAATATAGGTTTAAAAAAACATGTTTTCAGATCTATTTATTCTTTTGAAATTTTAAGTTTAGACCTTATAATAATCTAATAATAAATGATTGCTTAAACCATTTTAATATTTGACTATAAAAACCCATAGCCAATGATTTATGAAGAACATTATAATTATTAAGGCACATTACGAAATATTAAAAAACATTAAAAATAAATGTATACCTACATATGATATACTATGAATAATTATAGTTTATGGGATTAAAAATATTTTCTCATACTTATGACTAAAATGGATCTTGAAAATTCACATTGTATTGCATTAATTTTGTGTGGAAGACCAAAGATAAGCATTTTGGAAGAGACGCAACCATGGTGAGGCTTGGCTTGAAGGGTTGGACTTGTTGGCATTTGCTGGAGGCTGTACTGGACATTGCCAACGTAACACGCATCGCTCAGGGTGAGGCATCATCGCAATGTGACGACCACATACTGATCTTACACCAGCCAAACCATCTATAAAAAGACAAATATTGCTACTAAAGACGCAATAAAGGAATGTAGACATTATAGGAAATCTTGTTATAATTTAGTTACCTATAGGTGAAATAATAAAAATTATTTAAGTCATCTTTAAAATGCATGTTGTCGATACTGCAATAATTTATAATTATTTATTTACCCTTTATGTCGACCATATTGAACTTACTATGTGTCTATGACTAGAAATGATTTCTACTAGACAACCTTTGATAATCATAATAAAACGTCTAGGACAGGTCTGGTGGGTAGATACTATAGTGTAGAGTGAATAAATAGAATTAAAATTATATTTTTCAAGAATATCAACATACCTGGGCTACCATTAGGGTTCATCGGATACACTTCAGTTGGTGACCCGTCATCATCTACATATTGCATGGCTATTTGCCTGTTCCTCTGCATTTTATCCAGCACAGTCTGCGAGGACACGAATCTGCCTTCTCCATGAGCAACCCACACCCCAAGTACGCTTCCTCCCATACCGTGGAACCATACATCTTGTTTAGTTGTATCTTCAGTTATTTTAACTGCACTCCAACGGCATTCGAATCTGATTTGTAAGCATTCAAAATCAATATAGCTATTTTATATCAATGTATAGAGTATAAAGAGCACTTATATTAATTTAGTATAATTATTAATGTTACTCATAATTTGATTTTGAAGACAACCAATCTTAAATTTTTATTCAGATATTTTACAGAAATACCTATAGCTTAAAATATATTTTTTTCTTAATAGATAAAAAGTTTAGCTTACAGATTGTATTGGAATTTGAATTAGAATAAGAAGTAGTATGTTGTACACTTGATTTACTTCTGTAACTATTTAACGTAAATATGTTAACATTCATTTTGAAAGAGATTACTCATCTCTATACTAATGCTGACACTGGAGTGTCATCACAGGCTTATGTGTGCGTTTTTATATGATAGGGTGCAAACGAGCAAGCCTTTGTGTTGTTGTTTGTAATGTTAAGTTATCTTATACAACACCACTTATAAGTAGGTGTTATGAGTGTTGCTGTAGTTTACTTTTAAGAAAAGATACTCAATTATGTATTGCTTTCAAAACCTTACCTCTCGGACATATTATGGTCGAGCAATATTTGCGTCTTGCGCACAGACGTTCTATCTTGTTCCGGGTCGATCCAGCCGAGCAGCGCCATCAGCTGGCATCCGTTACACACGCCCAGCGAAAATGTGTCCTTTCTATTCTTGAAGTTGGAAAACTGGTTGTATAGCGCCTCTGAGAATAGAATTCCAGCAGCCCAGCCCTTAGCTGAACCTAGCGTATCTGTTAAAAAAAAAGATAATTAAAAAAAGGCCTCTATGGGTTCAAGTGTCGAACAAATATTATACACGCGATTCAGACAAAGATAATAGAAAAAATAATGAAAAATGAGGCAAACATAATTTTACTTACCAGCATAACTGAACCCTCCAGGGAAGACTAAACCTTGGAATGCATCAAGAGTAATTTTCTTCGACTGCAAATCGCTCATAGTAACGTCGAAAACTTCAAAGTTAGCCATCATAAGGGATGCTATCATCTCGCGATCACCGTTTGTACCTAGATAATAAAATAATAGAATGTATTACTATATTATATTAATATATTTTTCAACAAATTAATGATTTAGACTACCTTCTTCCCGCAGAACTGCAACTTTCACAGTCTTGGTTTTAACAACTGCTGCCGATGGATCAAAGGTAACGTTGTATGTGACACCCTTGCGTTTTTCAAGACCTTTAATGAATTATCAATAAACATCCAATATCACAATGTACAAACAATAGCAAAAGTTGATACATACATTTACCACTACCAAATACAATCACAATTTTGTAAGATTTGATTAATAAATGTCGCAAGAGAGGAAATCATCTAATATAAAGTTGTTAATAATTTCCTTTATGGAATTAATAAATGTTCTGATATTTTAAAATACAATTTGTCTAACAACTTTTGTAGTTAACTCTATTGAATGAAGGCAGTTTAGTACAGTTTTGTTTCTTATGATTGATTACAAAGAAGTTTGTTTTAATTTTAATATCTTACCATTCCATTCCTGTTTGATGCAATCTGAGTTTGCCTGTAAACATTCCAGCTGGTAGCTAGTTTCTTCCCACATTCTGAATACATCAATTAGCTTTGAGTCTAAGACTTTTTCTCCATTGACTTTGACGACCACCTAAAAATCAACATAAATGTTTAAATTATCTTTTTTGTTTGTTAAAATTTTCAAACTAACTTCCAGACACAGTTTCGCATCTGTTATCCTAGCCCTGATTATATAAAACACAAAATAAAATTGTTTATTTAATTTGTAATGTCGTGTAGGTCTCGAAGAAAAATTTTCGCGCTTTATTGTTATTTAGGGAAATAAATAACAATGGAGCATTTGTTTGTTATACAAATAGGAATATTTGTATGTCAAATAAACGCAAATATTACTCAAATGGATCTGATTGAAATGTGTAGTAGTAGGTGCAGTAGGAAAAAACCGGCCAAGTGCGAGTCGGGCTCGCGCACAAAGGGTTCCGTAGCAGCAAATATAATAAACTTATTATGTCAATTTATACACCTGGTGAATGGAGCCTAAACTCTCCCGATATTTTGCCTTGTACTTTTATGTATGAATATTAATTTTAGTAAAAAGTACCTACATTATAAAGATTTTATATCATCGCGGATTTTTAAAGGTGTACAATACTGTAGTATATTTTTTGATCTATCTTATAAGGTTCAGCCATCGTTTTCAGTGTAAGCACAATAACTTAACCAAAATTACAGTTAAATCAACCTATCTCAAAAACTATAAGAGATACTTTGATCAAACCAAAAATCGTTGAAAGAGTTAATTAGCATGCATCACCTCTATTTTTTTTAGAATTTTATACCCCGTAGTTATAAAAATAGAGGGGGGGGACATACTTTTTACGACTTTGAGAGCTGATATCTCAAAAACCGTTCACTTTAAGAAAAATGTTTTTTAGAAAACTTTATATCATTTTAAAAGACCTTTCCATTGATACCCCACACGGGTATGTACATCGAAAAAAAAAAATTTCATCCCTCAGTTACATGTATGGGGGGCCCCACCCCCAATTCTTTTTTTTACTATTTAGTGTCATATTTTTGTAGCGGTTCATACAACACATATTCCCATCAAATTTCATCACTGTAGTACTTATAGTTTCCGAGTAAATCGGCTGTGACAGACGGACAGACGGACAGACGGACATGACGAAACTATAAGGGTTCCGTTTTTGCCATTTTGGCTACGGAACCCTAAAAATACATTACTTAGTAATCTTACCTCAGATTGCATTCCATATTTCCCAGTCTTGCCAATGACTTTAGCAATAACACCGCTGTTACTATATTCTTTTACTATATAAGGCACATCTTTCTCTTCAACTTCAAGTACAATACCAAGTTCTTCGTTAAATAGAGCATTAATAACCGATTCTTGGGACTCTATTTGCATGTCTAGTTGTAATCCTCGAAGTCCTCCAATACCCATTTCCAACACCGTTGTTATAAAACCACCTTCGCTTATGTCGTGACCAGAGAGCAGTTTCTTTTCTACAAATTTATAGAAAAAATTTCGCTTTTGATTTACTATAATTAAATGTACAGTCAATTACAAACTATATTTATACGTAGAACATCACAGAACATCTTAAAAATTAATATTATTTCCTTTTGTCATAACAATTATTGAAAGTTAAGATAGATGTGTTAATATATTTCTGAATTTGTTGGTAATTTATTAACAAAACATTATCCTTATTACTTACCATAATAAAAATAGGATTCCCTTATAGCCTTACCTTTGAGAAGTTTTTGTGTAACTTTGAATAATGATTTCAATGTCTTCGGGTTGTCCAAATCTGGCGGGTTGTCGCCAAGTTGCTTATAGCACTGAGCTAGAGCTGAGCCGCCAATTCTTAAAATTAAAAAATATCACTGCATAGTATAATACGGTAGCTTTCTCTGTCTAGGTTTATAATACTTGCATAATATATGCGAGCAAAGCCAGGGCGGTTCACTAGTATTAATAATATGATACAATATTCTGACATACAAAATATTATATTATGTATAATAATATACAGAAAGCAAAATTTAATAGTCAATATTTATTTATATTTGTATATAATGTCATAATGAATACCTATAACTTCCCAGAGTAACTGGTATGTGCAGTAAAATAGAGCCTTCTTTCACTAACGCTGGCTCAATTTTCACTGTGATATCGGGGCAAGGGGCGTACGTCGATATAACGAGGGTGCCTGGAGATTGAACTGTAACAGAAATAAAGAAATTTAAACCCATAATTATATTGTGAAAAAAATACTTAAGTGTCTAAAATACAGTTCATAGCGTTTGGGATTACCTGATTGTAAAGGGTCATTTTTGCGCATTTAATTATGGATGTGCTAAAAATTTACACGCTCGTGACATGTCGAAAAGACGAAATATAGGGCGATATTTTTTTGGGGAAGGGCGCTGTTAAGGTTGAGAACTCACAATGACTAGAGAGAATACTCGGACCCACCAGTTTTGCCATCGACATGCGCGCACATGGACAGCGAGTCCTTCCCGCCGTCGACGGCCACGCCCAGCTCGGCCATGGCGGCGGTGAGCGCGCGGCACGCCCGCACCAGCGCGCCGCCCTGCGCGCCCGTCTTGCCCGCCCACATCCAGTTGCCCGAGCATTTCACGTCCTCCAGCTCTGTTATACCCGCGAATACCTGACACACGATTATATGTATAGGTTATAGTTAGAATAGAATTTTTGGAAAATTGAATAAGTTTAAAAATTATAACCCGACTATGTGATAACTAAATTAATAATACTCAATTAATATAGCTTTAGGACATCGGAAACGAATATAATTGTAATGTTTTTAAAAATCTTTTTGTTATTATAGCAATTTACTGAGAATTCTAAGCCTAAATCCGTACAGATAGTTTTTACTATAGCAGATTATTCCTTAAACACCGTCACCAAAATGCTCTATGATTTTTAATTTCAAAAGTGAACTTTTCATCGCGACTGTACTAAAAACATGAATTAAATAATAGAAAAGAAGTTAAAGTATTACCAAATTAGTCAAAGCTTCTCCCAGCGACAGCCGCGCACCGGCAGCGGGGTCCAACAGGCCCTTAACGTTCTGCGTGCCGATGGAGGTGGCGGAGCCGAGCAGGTCGCAGTGGGACAGCGCCAGCACCGCGCAGTCGGCCAGCGGCGTGTGCAGCGCGCCCACGCACTGCTGCTGCGCCACCAGCCCCGACACGCAGCGGTCCACCTGACACAACAACCATTTTCTTTTAGAGGCACCCGTCATCACAGTTTTGTAGCCTTCCGGAATATAATCCGAAAACCTTGTTTATTTTGCATATATACAACTTGTTTATCATTTACAACTATTACACTTATACTACTATTGAAAATAAGATACAATTGCATAATAAGACTAAAATTAAAATTAAGGTATTAATTAAATTTAGCCAGTGACACAGCAACCATTTTTAACCAACCTTTATAAACATAAAAGCAAAGGAAATACAGAATGATAGGTTAAGGTGTCCCTTGGACACATTTAAGCGTGTAATGCAGTTGCATTATGACATTTATCATGATCATAATAATAACTTTTTTATAATGTAACTTCACTTAATTAAATAAATTCACTCTCTATTAGTACTTGCATCATTGTTAAAAAAATATAAGATTTATTCCATATGAATATATGTAATGAAATCATTTTCTTTGTCATTTAAAAATTTCTATAATTATTTCATACTGGCGACATATTATCTATTATGTTTTATAATAGTGATAAAAAAAGACTAATATTTTAGAGAGTAAAGGAAAATTTCGCTCTAAACTGCTATAGACTTTAATCTATGCTTAAAAATAGTCTCATAATAACCTTATTAGTCAAATATCTCTTGCTAGCAACATTGACAAGTCTCAAAACTCTGTTGAGAGCCTTCTCAACGGTAATATCACTTGGCAATATTAACGGCAATTTTGTCTTCTTTTCTGTGTGCAGATCAAAGGTTTTCCTGGGCATGTTTCCTGATAAAAAAAAAATTATAAAATAAAGGATATTTTTACATGTGATCGTTATATTTAAGGATCTATACTAATAGAGGTACATTTTTTAAGTTCAAGAGGCAATTTTGGAATCTATAGAGTAGAAATCTTATAATATAATACAGAAAGAAACAGGGAATAAAAGTTGAGTAAGTTTTTAGTTGGTTACTGGTTTAGTCGCGACGTAAAAAATAATGTTACCCCGGATCTCGGGGTAATTAATACTGATTAAAATTAGCTGAAATTGAGTATTGGTATTTTAGACCCTATATATAAAATAACTACATAGGTTCCTTATTATAAAAACTCAAAAAGAAACTTTTTTGTTTTAACTTCATTATTCCAATATAATCTTTTCTAATTAAAAACATACCTAAAACAGCTTCTAAGTGCAAGTCGTACGGCATCTTGGATACAACATCTGGTATCTCTCTGTCAGATCTCTTGAGATACGACTCATTGTATGAGTCCTCAACTAAGCTCATAAATCCATCGCCGGTCACTTCACCCACGAAGGAAACTGGACATCTTTCACGACGACATATTTCTATAAAATAAATATTACTTATTAATTTTGAATACATATTTTACACTGATTGAAAAGCTACTGAACGGATTTTTAAGCTATCCTGGAGTTATTCTTGAGAATATACATGTGTGTTTAAATTGCATATTGGTTGATTAGTAGTCATAGCCTAAAAAATTAATACCTTAAATGAAAAAGTCACTAACGATAACCTAGCAAAAATACGGTAACACAACTCACCTTATGCTTCAAAATCCAATTATATAGCACAGGAATGAAAGACAAAAAAACTATTAAACCTTCAATAATTCAAAGTCCAATGCTCCCAGAACTGTTCAGAACACGCAGAACTCTTCAACAATTAAATATCAACAATAACATACCTTCTAATATATGTCTATTCTCCTTAGTACATAACAAAGCATCATTTTCCTGATACTCTGCGCCCCACAGCTCTAAGGTAGTAATAGTGGGGTCACCCAGTTGAAATTCCTTCGTGAAAACCACTGCACCTTCTGGTTCTACTAATTCTTTCAACACATTCCCATTACCCCCGGCGCCTTGATCGTGAATAGCTAATATTGAAATTAAAATAAAGCCATGATGCTGTTATAGGTTTCAACTAGTTTTAAAAATAACTATTAACAAAGGCAACAGCCAGGGGAATTAGCTTTAATTAACTAAAAGCATAGTTCTAACTAGGAATATATCCAAAAATAAGTTTTATGCTAAATTACTATATATTAAACCATTATTATTAAAAAAATATTTTGTCTTAAATTCATTAAGACAAAAGGGAAATTTTCTGCCAAAAAGTTAAGAAAGTTAACAGCATTTTGAAAAACAAATCATATAAATGTTTTTTCAGCATTTATATTAAAGTTAAGATATAAAAATGACCTAGATACGTTATAAAGTACAATTACTTAATGAACCAAATAGAAAAGAATTAAATAATAATTCTGATTACTTAAACTAATTACAATAATGAAATCATTATTAGTGCCGCTACAGTAAACGAACATAATCTACTCAATTATTGGATGATTGACGAGCAATAATCGAGTTTTTCTTCTTGCATTGAGTAAAATTTTTTTTAAGATATATTTTAAAAACTAAACACAATATTCTTTCAATTATAATTATTATAGAGATTTTTATAAACAGACAAGCTTATACTTAATAATATTATAAATACTAAATATTACTGACATGAGTTTTTTGTATGAATGAGAATATATGTCTTATATTTTCAAATAAAAAACTACTTATTTAGCTGCAGTATGACACGTAGACAGAACCCTTATCAATATGAAGGATATTTTTAATGTCGGTATTATTACGGGAACGTTAACACAACTTAATACAAGGTATTATTAACCTATTAAGTATTAACACAAAATGTTCCTTATTAAATAAATACGTCTTATATGTAATGACGAAACGGTTTCTATTCAATAAACATGCAATGTTAACCGTACAATTGGTTTGACAAACCGCTATAGTTACAACGAAATAACATTGATATAAAAAGTGTTCTAAAAACCTCAATAGTAAATTGACTATTAAACTCGTCATAAAAAGCAATGTTGCATTGAAATACTTACATTCGACTGGATTTATATCCGATTCCAAGCATCCTCTTACAACTCTGTTTAAACGATTTCCCATTTCAGCATCGCCTTTGAATATGAAATTAAACATTTTTTTTTATTTACATACATGTAACAAAAGAAAGTGCAGAATGTTTCATTAAAAACAATTTTTATTCATATGAATAAAACATTAAATAGTAATCAACTGTTTTAAACCAAATTTATTTAATTTTATACGATATGTACATTTTAGAAAACAATATTCTTACAACATTTTTTGCTAAGTAGCAATATCTTAAAAATTTACTTTTTACCGCCTCACATTCTGGTGTGAGAGAAAGAGGAAGAATAAGCTGATAGCGAACATAGGAATCTACGAACTGTTGTGAATTGTCTTTAGTTTAGAACAATTTTACTCTACAAACAATCTTTAAATATGTATTTACCTACACCTTATTTTTACTTAAAGAATAGTTATTTCATTTTATTTGAAAATGTTTTAATGAAGAGAATACTACCTTTCCGGTTCGGACAAAAGATTCTTAAAACAAATTTATAACCTACATTGATTATCTTATCTTAATATATATAAATTTATTTGTCCGGGGTTGACTCCTTTAGGCGAGCGACGCCGGGGCGGGTCGCTAGTTTTACACATAGAATTATTTTTTTATGAACAAAGTACTACCTTTTAAGATCGGACACCCTGTATAAATTAATTTATTTTTTCACATAAGGAAGATATAGTATAAGGAGCAAGTATGTACCTCTCTGCACGGCGCCGAAGTCGAGCGCGTGGTCGCGCGCACCGCCGCCCTGCACGGCCACGGACGACGCGGCGCCGCCGCCCACGCCGATGCGGTACACGGGCCCGCCCACTTTCACGAGTAGCATACCTGTGTTTAAAAAAAAAAATTAAAACTCTTCAATTTATGGTCGATAGATGAGTAAAGTCTGTGTCATTCCATCATCCTTCTTGTCATATATTTTATGAAGTTTTTTTTACGAGTAAATTTCAAAACTACAGACGTTGTTCTATCAAAATACTATATAATAATATATCACAATAGAATAAGAGTTATTAACATTAACTCAAAAAATAATATTTTATATTATCATGTAAAATTGTAGATTTTTTTATTACAAGCTATCGTATTTCACATAATAATAAATAGGGTAATAAATTCTCAAATTAATACAAAGTAAATTAAACATTATGGTATATAAAACAGACCTATAGATCTCAACATGGGTGTTGCGTAAATTAGAACTACACAAGTACACTAAATAATGCCTAAACAACAATCTAAAACGATTAAGAAATTATCGACTGCTTTCTGTGAATTTGCATTTATAAGTTAATGTATACTAACCCTTTTCAGGTTTATTCTTTTTGATCATCTGATGCGGCATATAGCCGATACCGCCGCTAAACATGATCGGTTTGATGAACTCCTCGCGGACATCATCGCCGTTCTTCAAGCCATACGACTGAACAAATCCTAAAATACATAAATCCATTCTAATATTATAAATGCGAAAGTAACTCTGTCTGTCTGTCTGTCTGTCTGTCTGTTACGCTTTCACGCCAAAACTACTGAACCGATTGTAATGAAATTTGGTACACAGATGATCTAGAGCCTGAGATAAAACATAGGCTACTTTTTAACTAAAAAAACGGTTATAAGGGGGAGAAAGGGGAAGTTAAAGTTTATATGAAAGTCCACGCGGACGGAGTCGCGGGCAACAGCTAGTTATATTATATACATAGATCTATTAAAAAAATTCGCCAAATGTAGAACATATTCGATAAAAGCTGAACCGATTTTTAATCACTCTTTTTTATAGTCCTTGAAGTACGTTTATTAAACAGATAAAAAAGAGTAGGTGTAGGGCAAGGGTGGGTAGGTACAGCGAGAACCAAGTAACGTCGAGCCAGCTTATTTTTAAATATTCGGAAATAAATTCATTACTATTTTAGGAAAATAACATCGATATATCGATCCCATACGAACAACCTTACCATATAAACTTAATATGTTCCCTACTTTAACTCCTTGGCAACTTTATCGAGTTTCTCTGAAAATTCTATCCTATTCGGTCTAGTAGCATAGTAAATAGTAACGGACAAAGTTACTTTCGATTGTATAATCATAATAGAAATACTCTACCTGACACAACCGGTTCTCCAAATTTGTTCCCATAATCAGAAGCACCATTACTCGCCTCGATAATAATTTGTAAAGGACTTGCGAAGTTACTGGGATACTTCCAATCCTTTTCTTCCCATGGCAAATCATATCCTATTCATAAAAATTACATTAATTCTATTGGAATTATTCTCAACGGTATATTTATTACCATATAGGTAATTTACTAAAGTTAGCAACTGCTTATCATGGGTTATCACTGGGCTATCATTAAACAGTCTACAGCTATGAGTAAATTTAGCCATTTCTTAGACAATCTACTTTAATGTCGAAATGTTACGTACGTACGTACGCTATACGCTATTTAATTATATACAAATAACATATAGAGAACTAACTAATCAAGTTTTAATTGGATCGTCGGTTCGATAACATTTCTTACATAGCTCGCAGTCTACAAAGGTGGTCAGAGAAAGTTTAAGATAAGCGTTAACTAATAAAAACCTGAGTGCTATGATCTCTTATGCCTTGCTGGAAATTTCTAAGAATAATAATACAAAAACTATTTCTTTATACAGGGTAGATCGATTTGCGATCAGTTTTTATGAAAAGCATACCTACTCGTTGTATTTAAGCTTGAGTATAATTTTAATATTAAACAATGAAATTGAATTGATAAGTGTGTCAATTGTTAACTGAACAAGCATGTATAAAATCATCGAAATATTGAGGATTTTGTCAAAACAACTGACTAAATAGTCTCACGAAAGAATAATCGATTCTTACTATATTCCTTGACAATTTTATACAACACTATACTCTACATAAATGACGTAACAACAATAAGAAATTAGATAAAATAAGCCATTGTTTTGAATAACTTATCAATTTAATATTGTTTGTTAATAAAGATGTTTTCTTGTGTACGAATAGTATCGTCATAAAGATAACATTGGTGTTAAGATCAAAACACCTAAATATCGATATTGTTAATGATGGAAATATTACATCAGATCATTTTGTATACAGAAATTTTAGTGACTATAACAAGTTAGCCCTCATAGCAGACTTTCAACGCACTTTAAAAAGCGGTACTAACAATATATGAGTATTTGAATCAAAAAATATTAAATTGATACACTTAACAATGATAGCAATAGATGTTTCTATAGAAGTATGAAAATACAACAGGGCAATTTCACTGTTGTCTATTATAAGAGTATGTATCCTAGAAGAATATATAAAGTATCCAATTGGATACTGCATAGGTACAACAAAATAAAAATGTTACCTGGAATCAAAAGATTTCCTACACTGTACCCAGCGGTACCGGCAACGGTATGACCGCCACGGCCAACACCTTGGACATCTCTTATTCTTCCCCCAGTCCCTGTAGTTGCACCACTGAATGGAGCAACTGCTGTTGGCATATTATGAGTCTCGGCTGTAAATATTATATCAGACTCTGTCTGCTCAGCTATGACTTTAGATGGAGCTTTTACATCACTGGGGCGCAATTTTGTATGCTTGAAACCTTTGATGGCACTAAAATTGAATAGAATTTTTGTTGAAATTATTTTAAAATTTTAGTTATATACGGAGTGGTACATCATAGCTTTGTAATACTTTAACTATAATAAAAAACCTATATGTCACTTAGTGTTAAAGATGTATTAGATTCTAACTTATACTAATTGTCCCAAAATGATATTATTCATTACCTGCTATTGTCACCAAACTTAATAACATTATTGTCATTAGAATACTTCTGTGTGGAAGCAACCATATCAATAAGGGATTCATTTATCTCTTGACCATCTAAAATCATTTTTCCCTGAAAGATAATTTACACTATTGGTAAAAAATCAGATCATATTATCAATACGTAATAAAATTCATAACTATACTGTAATATTTGTGTTTAATGTTACATCAGTTTTGATAAGGAATTTTTTTAAACAAAATTTTCTATAAATATCTTTATAAAATATTCCACAGTATTTTTTTAAATTTTGATGTGGGACAAATCTTGAAATAAAATGAACCGTAAATATAGTTTGATATGTAATATGACTAATAAAGAGGGAATGAAGTATTTTGTTTAAATGAGAATCATAGAACACATTCTAGTAAGTATTTAGTAATTATGCAGAATACCTTAAAAAACCAATGTCTTGAATGTTCACTATTGCTCTGTGCAAGGTCAAATAATTCTACACTAGTTGGATCTCTTTTCAGTTTATTAACAAATAAGTCCATATAAAATTGCATGTCCCAGGAATCAAATGCCAAGCCTGCATTCATACAAAAAAAAACTAAACACATATAAACAAACATGTCATATTTACAATTATTATTCATGGATACAAGACTAATATTTAATTAACAAATAATGTTTATTAGAAACTAATATCACCTAGTTGTTATTCAAGGTAATGTAAATGATTACCTTAACAATTCAAACTGTTTTCAATAGCAAAATAATTTAACAGGATTGAATCCATTAGTGCATATTAAATACTATGTAAATGAATTTAAATGTATATTACCCAATTTTTGATTAACTTTTTCCATAGCTGACATGCCCTCTTTTTGCAGAGGCACAACATACCAAGGCTCTAAGTCTTTTGGAAGACCTTCATTGAAACTATGGCGAGGCAAGTTCTCCTTAGTATATATGCACTGAGTCATCCTATCATGTAAAGGTGCAGCCAACTCTTCAAATAACTCTTTGCTAATAGCTTTAGCATTTTTAAATGTAATAAGGTATCTTGTGGATACTTCCAACCTAACCACATCATGCAGACCAACACTTTCACATATTTGAACTGAATTACTTGAATCTGCTGTTGAAAAATTAAACCTAAAAATTTTTTTTTGTTGTTTTAGTATTCATAAAATAAGTAATAATACTTTATCTAAAATAGACATATTGTTTAAGGTATTGAATATATATTTAAATACATTTTAAGATAAGTGGTAAATTAATAAGTACAGGTATAAATATAATCAACTTTTAGCCTTACCTTGGGCCTATTTCAATAACGATTTGATCATCTTCAACAAACTTATAAACAGATTCGTTCTTTAAGGCATGCGGCTGTAAGGGGGAGCTAAGAAGCCACTGGAGAATTTTTATTTGGTTTATATTAAGATAGTCACAGCCTTCTGCAAGTTCTACATGATAGCAAGTTTCTGTTGATAAATTTAAAACATCAGCATCAACGTGCTTTAATTTTTCTAAAATTTCTTTAGTTTTATGCGCACTAAACGCCTCACATGTAAAAAATCGTATTATACACATTTTCAACACACAACCAGTTTTAAGCGAGATTCCAATACGACTAAACAGTAAACTGAAGTTCTTGTTCTATCACTTCTACTTAACTAGGTACTTCGTATTCTTTCTTATCTGTAAATTCAAACTTTGAATGATAAATTTGATAAGCGTTTAGCGTATCCGCTCTCTAGAAGTTTGAATTTGGCATTGACAAGTGACAATTTACAATTGACATTTATTTAGGGGACATTGCCAGACATTTTTTTATATTTTCAAACTATGGTATCATTATTAATAGCTATAAATAATTTTATAGGAGGCTATTTCTATATAATATGTATCTATATCATACTTTGTTTGTTATTCCAAATCCTGTTGCTAGTTTTTCACATCAAAAAATCAAAATCAACACCAGGATATAATATATTTCTCTGGCAAATCAGTTTTTCTTCTGTATACAACTTACAACAATTAAAGGATTTTATAATAATTTGTTCCTTTTATAATAATTCATTCAAGACGTACATTGTACATACTGCATACATATGTCTTACCTTGTAAGGTTAAGGGGTACGGACTTACATAGATTTTATTAAATCAGTTGACCTTAAAAATTAGTACCAATTTTGGGCTTTGGCCACATTACATGGCGACTGGCGAGTGGCGACTAGCGAGGAATGAGGACATTAGACGTGCGACGTGCGTCAAATCATCAAATGTCAAATAAATTTTCAGTTACCTCCTACCGGCAACTTGGAAGAAATTAAAAAATAAATGCGTTTTTGGCATATTAAGTTTTACTTTTATCATTTTATGTCGTCGACCGTCGTTGACTCGTAGTTCGTAGTAAAGACGACATGATTTTTTAATTTTGTTAAATGTGCTAAATTAACATGAAGAATCAGCTTGATTAACGATGAAGAAATATAACCTACAATTTTATAACGAGTCTATTTAAGAAAACGTGCGCTATGGACTACTGGTTTACTTTGGTTGTGATGATATAGCACACACAGAGTACCTAGTACTAATTACTTATCTACTTTAGTACTACAGGTTACAGCGAACGACGTTTGTACTTTGTGATACTTGACGTTCCAGTAAAATTGGAAGTTGCTGTTTTCATCAGAAGCGGCCATCTTGTGTTTTATTCAATATGGCGGTTAGTGCAGAATTCACATTCTGATTGAGATTTGTTATAAATTTGATTTCGATTAAAATGTATAGTAAAATAGTGATTAATTTAATATAATGGACGTGTGAAGTTCAATGGTTAACTCTTAATATATAAAAATTCTTTTGAGGCGTATTTCATTGATTGCTTGCAAACACTCGGCCGCCGATAAAAAGTGGCTTATAATTTTATTGATTTTTGATATTTCTTCTGTTTCCGTAATAACTCATCTAAAATGATGATGTATACGGTAAGGGATGTTATTTAAAACTTATTTACATTGTTAATATCCGATACATTATTTTTGTCGATATGTACTTAAAACTTAACCTCAATTAGTATAATTTGTATGAAAGGAATGGTGTTTATTACAAAATATTTAGGATGACAATTTAAATTCTTGCTTTATAGGGAACTAGTACTGAGCAGGACACTCGGTTTAGTGATAAGGAGAAGAAGCTAATGAAGCAAATGAAGTTTGGTGATTGTCTAACACAACAGGTTAGTTCGTTATCTTGTATTAATCCCACGTTGAATTCTATATAAGTAATTAAGTTCAAGTGTTATGAGCATAAACTTTGTAGATATCAGCAGATTAAGTTATCGTAAAATCAGTATGATGACCTAGACCTTAAAGTCTAAGCAAAAATACGCAAATAATCATGGTCATTTAATTTCTAAATTTGTAAACCAACACCTTTTGTACACATACAAATAAAATGTATATGTGTTAAGGAATCCTTACTAATGATCAATGAAAAGAAGTTTTTAGACTGAAAATGTTATTGCATCCATAGTTATAATGCATAGCTCCGATGTTAAAACCAATTATAAAAAAAAAATCAATGTTCGTCCCACACTTAAAAAACATATAAATGAAGAAAGCACTAAGCAAAGAAAATTATATATAAATTAATAAATCAATTATCTTAACATATAAAATGTAAAGAGCCTAAAATGTGTTGAATTATCACATTTTACTTTTATTTGTCTGATTCTGAGAAAGAGTAAGCTATTTTTGAGCTCTAGGATAGTCTTGTATACAAAACTGCAAGGACAACAAAAGCAAAGTATTGCCATTTAAATTTAAATTACTTTGTAGGTGGATATGTCCAAGGTGAAGCTGGATGTCTTGAAGCCATGGATAACACAGAAGATCACTGAAATACTCAAGATGGAAGATGATGTCGTCATTGATTATGTCAACAACCAATTAGAGGAAAAGGTGGCTTATATATTTATTATTTAAATTTTATTTCTACAAGTGATGTAATCATTGCAGTTTCTTTATACATTAGTTGGAAGTTTGGTTTGGTTACTACCAGTTGTATACTAAAGAAACTGCAATTGAAGTGTTCCAAATGTATATTGATTGCGTATGGCTATTTTTATGGTCGCCGGTTAGCGCGCCGCCGCCAGCCAGCCGCAGTCGCCGCCCGCTGTCGCCGCGCGCCACTACGTCCTTGCGGAGGCCATTAGCATTTCCAATCGGTATTTACGGGGAAATTTAGTATTTAATGCTAACTCTATCATATATCCGATAATGTTCGCCTCACAAGGATCAGCTAAGTTACAGAACATCTCTATCAAGGCGTTCAGAGAATGATATGACTCGCGGTACGGAAGTATCCCCGTTAGGCTTTGCGGTCAGCATAATGTTGTTGTGTTCGCAAAACCCTTACAGATGCGAAGAATGAAGAATGAAGTGTGAAAGGGCTCGGCGGGCATCGATGCAGTACTGCGTCCGGTTGCAGAGCATCATTCGCAGCATCATCATTCGAGTTCACCTTGCGGCGTCGCGCTGCCGACGCTTCACTTCAGCAAGCAACATCAGACACCTACGACAATATTCTTAATGTATAATATGGTACACGCTTCCCTACCCGAGTCATTTCGTCCGTGTATTTGAGAGTTCTTGAGTTGTATTCAAAGTAAACTCTGATCGCCTTTCTGAAAACCCAGAAAACAATGAACCAAGATTGAAATACCTAAATCGTAAAAGAGGCTATAAAGGGCAATATTAGGAATGTGAAAATGGTTGGGTGTGTGGATTATTAACTTTGTGTTTTTTCTTTCCCGATTCGCCTCCTCACCCCAGTTTCCTTGCCCCAAGAAGATGCAGATCAACTTGACTGGATTTCTCAATGGCAAGAACGCGCGCTTATTCATGGGGGAGCTATGGGAACTGCTCCTGAGTGCCCAGGCCAGTGAAAATGGTATTCCTGAGTCATTCACGCAACAGAAGAAAGAAGAGATTAAGAAAAGAATGGTCAGTACATAATATTATAGTAAAACATATTTAATTTATAAATAAAATAATTTTTGTAACCTGAAGTGTCCCTTAGTATTAATTTTGCTACTAATATTTTACTTCTTTATAAAATAACTCTTTTTTTTATTTTTAACAGGAAGAGCAGCAGAAGGACAAGGAGAAGGAAAGAGATAGACGCCGTTCTCGGTCTCGGTCAAGGTCGCGTCGTTCTCGCGACCGTCGCCGCTCTAGATCACGATCACGAGATCGCTCCGGTGACAGGAAGTGAGTATAAATAACTTTAAACAACAATTTATGACTTATTAACCCTCGTTGTTTAAATGGACCTTGATAAAAATTTACATGGTGACTATAAAAAAAGAAACTAACATCCATGCCAAATGATCTTAATGTCCTGTAAAAAGTAAACAAGTATGCTAAATTTTTTATTGAGGCATATAACGAGGTTTCATCAATTTAGCATATTTATAGTTAAATTTTGTAGCTAGGTTAATGATTTTAATTTTTAACAAGGTATCGCAGCGGTGGCAGTCCACGTAGGAGCCGTCGAAGATCCCGCGACAGAAGCCAACCGAAACAAACGCATGTTGATGATATTAAACTACCAGAGCCTAAAGGTATTTTTTGTTTTAGTATACAAAACATTTTCATAATAAATTTGATTTTACTTTGTATATATCGCTATAAACAATGAAATAAATTTAATAATAATTATATTTTCCCCATCAACCACTTTGATTCAACCATATTTGACCTCACTAAATTTTACACTGCAAATGTGTATTATAAATGTAATGGTATATAATTATTTAAATTAGAAAACGGGAAATCTCCGGAGAAAAAAGAAGATGTTCCCGAAAATGAAGAGAATCATGAAGAGCAGAACAACCACGATGAGTCTGTCAAACAAGAACCAGAGGAAGAACTTCAAGATGGGGAAGAGAAAAAAGAACCGGCCAAGTCAAGATCAGCCTCACCTGCGCCGTATGTACTTTTTTTGTAATTGTATTGGTGGTGAAGCAAAAGATATATCACTTTATACAGAGTTTTGAGAAACTTATGTGCCAGCCTGAAATGTTATGTCCTCTTCTTGATAACATTTTCCAATAAAATAAAATACCTGAATGTAAGATTAACAGTGTATCAAAGTTCTAAAGATTATGTTTGTTGTGTAAAATTGATCCAAATTCAAGGAAATTCTCCAATTCTGGCACTACACTTATGGTTGCAATTTAACTTAACTTATTACAAAAAACATCCTACTGCCGGTAACCTATTAAAATCCTACTAACAGGATCAAGGATCGGAAACTAGTGTTTTAACGCACTGTGTAAGGACAAAAAGTTTTAGTACTTGATAACAGTTTAAACATTTACAGATCTGTTGGGGATAAGGACAATGAAGAAAAGCCAGCTGAGAAGAAACAAAGATCATCCAGTGAACGGCGATCATCATCGGCTTCCTCGCGTAAGTTTTGATTCTATGTAAAAGCGTAAAAATATATTAAAGATGATTATAGAAGTTTAACAAATTAACTAAGGTTTCAAATTTTTTGGCGTTCAATCTCTATTCAGATAGCCTTTTATATTAAAAAAGTGTATTTTGATGACCTAAAACTGATATTTGAATCGGTTTTTTTTTTATTATATACAGAACATAACGCCCGTAACTAAGACACAAATTAGTGTGGTACTCAGTGTTATTATTATACAATACCATACAATTATACTTTTTTCTTTGTCATAAAAGGTGTAATTTAATTATATTTTTAAATGTTATGTAGGCGGAAGCATTAAAAAGACTTCATCGCATAAGAAGCGCCACTACCGATCCAACAGAGATTCATCCACTAGCGTCAGTCCTCGTCGGAGCTCACGAAGAGAAAGGTATATTTAATGTCAATCAATCAAGCCATAATATATTTAATAACTTAGAAAGTTTGGTCCATGATCATATATGTTTAATGCAAAACCCAGAGAGAATTGAGAATTATTACCTTATATAGTTAAAAAAGTTTCCTCAAAAAGTTTCATATGTTCTGTAAATTTTATAGAAGTAAGTCACGTCATCGCAGCAGCCGGAGAAGATCAATCGAGCGGCGCGAGCGAGATCGCGAACGCGAAAGAGAACGAGACAGGGAGAGAGAAAGAGAACGCCGGCGCCGAGAGCGGGAGAGAAGAGAGAGGTTTGTCTAGTCCTCATTATTGAGAAAGCGCCAGGATTGTAAATCTAAATTAAAAAGTCCTCACAATCTACTACTTCTACATAATAATAGTTCAGCCAATAAAGAATAGGGACTTTATGGTGCGCGGTGTTTTGTTAATGGAGACATTCGACATTTAGCGTATTAAAATCTTTTCTACAAATTTGATAATAAACGCCTGCACCCTATTTATAGCATGTTAAAATGTTATTATTAAACAGAATGATTTTTTTCAAAAGGGCCATGTTCAGAACTTCGAATATTGATAAACAATTAAGATTCGTGATTTGTTTTAGGGAAAGAAAAATTATCATTTAATTTGATGTAAATAATGCTACAGAAATCGAACCCATGCTTTTTCGTCCATATGAACAAGTATCCATTAGTAACACTTGAATGGTGTAATAATACATAGAAAAATATACCGCCCCTGTGAAAAATCACCTGTATACAAATACAACATTTAAACATGTGAATGGTATTCATATTTAAATTTAGTTTACATACAAACCTACAGAATTTTTTCCCTATTTTTGTGTATCCTTTTTAATTTTATTATATTATTATGCATATAAAAAATAAGTAGATATGTTAAAATAAAACGGATTTAGGTCACGCGAACGTCGACGATCGCTTGAAAGACGTAGAAGGTCCCGTTCACGCTCTCGACGACGTTCTAGAGACAGGTAATATTTATTTTCTTTTATTTTGCCTCACAATCCTTTTTGTTTTATATTATTTTGAATCTTTGTAACCAACAATACTTGTACAGTACATGTAATGTATTTGATAATACATGTATTTGTCACCGGAAAATAAGAATCGCCAATTTATAAGAAATCCTTCGTAGGATTCTAAACGAGAGATAATTGTATTATTCTACGACCACATTTACGCAAATTCATCAACTTGCGACGTCTCGTGGTAAATTTATCAACTTACGATATCCATTCGTAAGGTTCTAAATGGATCGATAAATCACAGAAGTAATTCACAAATTTAATTTTACGTATTTTTAAAATACCGCAAATAATACACTGCTCGCTGATTGGTTGATGTTGACAGTTATTCAACCAATCAGAGTGCACATGGCGTTTCGTTATAGCTTACTTATTATTTTACGCGTAAGTTCGGTAAGTTTATAAATTTTCAAAAATGTAGTTGGGTCGTTCTTCTTTTTTACCTACAATAAGTTGCCCCCAATAACACGAATGTCTAATTATAAAAACAAAAATAGGAGTACTTTTAACTAAGAAAATATTTCTGATGTATGATAGATGATTGATGATGATTCTGATATATGATAGAGGACTTATGTTATCATGTCGTAGGTACTTCTCTTAATTATTCAACTTACGAAAGAAGTTGCATTACGTGACGGAGGTGTATTATGAGGTACTATTTTTAAAGACCGTGACAGAGGTGTACATTTTGATTGATATTGTTTGCTTATAAATTAATTTGACATCGTAAGATAGACCATCTGATAAATGATATCTCACTCAAAAATTTAGGCAATATTACCCATGATTACTAATATGACATGTAAATGTTAAATATTGATATATCAGTCATGTCCATTGTAGATAAAAAAGAAGTACGCCCCAGTTATAAAATAATACAATTTGTCTCTTGTTTAGAATCCTATGAAGGCTTATAAATTTCCTAGGACATTTATAAATTTGCTGTTCTTGTTATCTTCCAGTGACATACATACGAGAATAACATTAAATTCCTACATATTTTTAGCCCAATCATCATTATCATCATCTAACTTTAGTTTAACATCTTCATTATTATTAATTAATCGGTATACTAGCGTTAACTCTATCACAAGAAATTATATCATTCTGTTTAACCACATGATATGTAATCATAGTAAATACTTAATTCTAATCAGCACTTCTTATTTATTAGTCAGTAGGGTAAAGTGTGTATTTTCGTATTTATTACATAAGCATTTAATAGGATAGCTGCCATGCGACAAAGGAAATTGTCTCTAACCTTAGAAGTAGTCAATTATACTAGCAGTCTATTATAATGGTGTGTTTCGACTAGGTCTCGTGACCGTCGTCGTTCGCGGTCTCGCCGGCGCTCGCGCTCGCTGCGCCGCTCGGGACGCCGCTCGCGCGACCGCCGCTCAAGGGACAGGAGATCCAGAGACCGACGCTCTAGAGATCGCTCCAGGTACATTCGACTACTAAACTTTGTTAACGTGTTCGAACATTACAAACAGACTCAAATACTTCAGTGGTTGAAATGCTGTTGCGGAGAATTTGAAAATTGCTAATAATATGATTATAGTGTTCAGATGATTTAGCCCTTAGTGTTGTTAGTATTTTTAAATTATATTTTTAATAACCTTTCATTGTAATGTGTAACTATAAAACACAATGTTGCAGGGATAGAAGATCTCGTGATCGCACAAAGGACAGACGGTCAAGGGACAGAAAGTCGCGTGATAGAAGATCTAGCGACTTGATTAAGGAACGACTAGAAAAATCTGTCTCTATACCACGAAAAGGTAAGCAAAATATAATTTAGTTTGAGGCGTTTTAATTGGAAAGATGTATGATGTATCTAACCTTTTTATTGCTTTTGCAGAAAACCTTGACAAACTACGTCCAAAGTCGATAGAGCGCGTGTCGTTGCCTCCGGAGGAACCTAAAGTTCAAGTATCTAGTTCAAGTCGGGAATCTTCCGTCGCTAATGACAAATCCGCTTTACAAGAAGAAACTATACCAAAATCTGCTAACACATCAGATGAAGATGACTTCATTCCGATACCATTAGTACGAGAATATTCTAGAAGCTTAAGCCGTACCCCATCGCCATTCGTAAGGCGGCAGAGAACATCTAAGAAGTCCGACCGGTCAGGAGATGAAGCATCAGATAAAGAACAAGTTGAAGAGGAAACAAAGGTCGAGGAAGTGAAGAAAACAAAACGCAAACAAAAACAATCCGAGTCTGAAAGTGAAAGTAGCGAAGAGGTGACCAAGTCGAAAAGTAAGGGTAAACTCAAACGCAAGGAAAAAGTTACTTCGAAGAGGTCAAAAAAAGCTAAAAAAGAAAGTTCTTCAAGCGATAGCGACTCTGATGATTCTTCTTCGAGTGACTCTGAAGAAGACAGGAAAAAGAAGAGCAGGAAGAATTCAAAGAAAAAGTTGGCTAAGAAGTCGCGCAAGAAGAGAGCACGTTCTTCAAGTTCCGATTCAAGTTCGGAGGAAGAGGTCAAACATAAAAGCTCTAAATCGAAACAAAAGAACATTCCAGAAGAGTCTGACAGCGACAAAAAAGCAAAAAAACGTAAAGAGATAAGTGTGGAGCGGTCAAAATCTGAAAAAGTAGATATTAAACAGAATAAGCCTAAGAAAATTGAAAACTCAGAGGACTCAAATGATGACAGCTCTGAAAGTGATGAAAAATCAACAAAAAAGAAGGCCAAGCACGAGTCTTCCTCAGAAAAAGAAATAAGGCGCAAGAAAGCTGAGACTACTAAGGCCATCTCTCCTGAGGTTTCTAAATCTCGTCGTGACGATAAACCTGTAAAGCAGAAACAGAATGAGGAAGTAAAATCCAAATCACGCGACGAGGTTGAGAAAAAGGGCAAAAAGCGTGAAAAAGAAGAATCATCCTCCGATAGTGATCAGGTATCTAAGAAGAAGGCTAGAAAGAAGGTTTCCGAATCAGATTCTGATTCTGAAAGTGATGAGCCTAAAAAATCTAAGCGGGCTAAAAAGCACAAGAAGCATTCAAAGAAACACAAGAAACATAAGAAGCATAAGAAAACATCTAAAAAGAAGGATGATTCATCCGAAAGTGAAGAAGCAGAGGAGGAAGATGAAGCAAAGGTTAACAATGAGGATTTGGAAAAAAAACTTCGAGAAAGGGCTCTCAAATCCATGAAGAAGCAAACTAGTGCTTCTGGTTCTGATTAAGTCTTGTTCGAAGCTTTATCTTTTTAGTATTTTAGAAACCTATTTGTATGTTGCATACAAACTATCTTTGAACTTTAGCAATGGTTTTTTAATCTAGTTCATAAGAGATGGACGAAATGAAATGACCTTTAATGTTGTATCCACCCCACAAGTGTAGAAGTAATGTTAAAACTTACACTGTAGGTATACATAGAAATAATGTGTAATTCTAAGATTGACTATTTCTTCGTTAGTAATAAAGTTTGCAAAATAATAAATCTTGTTGTTATTTATATACCTCTCAGCTATTTGTAATGTTTTTTGGTTTAAAGATCTTTATTTTACCGATTTCAAATAAACTCAAGCTTATGATAGTGACATAGTTAATCTATACTAATATATAAAGCTGAAGAGTTTGTTTGTTTGTTTGTTTGAACGCGCTAATCTCAGGATCTACTGGTTCGAATTGAAAAATTCTTTTTTATTGAATTGACCATTTATCGAGGAAGGCTTTAGGCTACATAACATCACGCTGAGACTAATAGGAGCGAAGATATAATGGAAAGTATGGAAAAAACGGGGATAATTATTCGTCTTTGAGGGCTTCCTTTGCGTGCGCTGCGAAAACGGTTCAAGATACAAAAATAATAGGTATGAAATAATTATTCCGCGACAGTATATGTCTATCTTCTAATATTGACTCACTATAACATAATATTAGAAATAGATCCGACGGGGACGAAGTCGCGAGCAACAGCTAGTATTATATAAGAAACAATAAAATACACTAAAATAAAAAAGTTTTAAACAGAAGACAAACTTTATTTAAAATATTTCTTTGGTGTTTCTTTTATCATATAGGCACATTATCTCTGCGCCATTTAAGTTTAATGTTTTGATTGAGTTATAAACTTGTTAATGGGCACAAAAGCTAAATTTTGTTTTTGGGATATATTATGTGTAATGCACTTGTTATATCCTATTTAAACAGACTGAAGACAAATTCTGAGTACAGCGCTTCATCTTCTAGTGTAACCTCTGTAGCCAGTTACTAAATTAGGAGTGATACCATTGTTGTAGATACTACCATAGCCAATTTTTTTGTTGTAATAACCGTATCCTAAGTGATTTGCTCCTTGATAGTATGGATTGTTGTAGCCGTAGTAGGAATTTAAACCGCCATTACCACCAAACCCTCCATAACCACCATATCCGCCATTATAGTTTTGAATTCCATCATTATGGACTGGTTTTTGATAACTATAGTCTTGTCCAACGTAGTAACCTTTACCAGGGTAATAACCGTCTTTTATAGGATTGGTATAGCCTTCGTCCCTAGGAACATAGTTTTCAATTGTATTCCCAGATACAATATAATCGTAACCACCCGGATACGATCCAGCCCAATCATAATATTGACGCGAATCTGTAATAGTAAAAGTGACAACAATTTTAATTTTTATTGGCTTTATCGTAGGAATTGGTTATGTGGGCGATTTTATGTATTTTTATTAATACATGTAAGCAAAAAAGTTAGTTAAATAAATAGGTCGATATTTTCTTTTCAAATGATGAATACTTACAAGAGCTCGCAGAAGTTTTTAAATCACTATCCTGTATGGACTTCTTTGATACGGCTAAAGCAGAACTTCGGGAGATATAAAAAATAGCACTTAATATTAATACTTTATATTGTAATAAACTTTGAAACGCCATCTGAAAATATAAAATAAAAAAATATGACTAAGCGTTTAATAGTTTTTGGTCTCTTTCTGTCTTTTTGTTAATACATCCGTTCGTCTAGAACACACAAAAATATTTTTATTTGATAATATTTTTCACAATAGGATCCAAACCATTCGTTTGTTTCATTTTTATTTATTTCATTTTATTGGCTTAACTTTAAATATTTTATACATGATACGCTTAATAAGGAAGTGCCTTCATAAAATAATTAACAGTAA
>JADANM010006178.1:4873739-4913539 GCA_026213755.1 Eurema hecabe
TAGATTCATTAGTTTATTATCTTCGGAATCCTAAAAATTCATGTCTGTTCGGCAAATCTAAGCATATTTTTGTAATCAGACATTATTATAATCTTTTTAATAATACGTATATATAAATTACGTGTCACGTTGTTTGTCTGCGATTGACTCCTAAACTACTGAACAGATTTTTTATTAAATTTGTACATCGTGTGCGATATAAGCTATCCCATCTTGTAAGTTGAATTTTGATCCACATTACAACTCAAATTATTCCATGCATAATATATCCGAGCAAAGCCTTTTTTTATCAGAACATACAATTAAAAGTATAACAACTTTTAATTAAGATTACATACATAATAATATATAGTGTGTTCAGAAACTAGTGTCCGGTCTATAAACCTGATAATATATTTTGTCAGTGGGTCCTTATTTTATTATTTTTATGAAGAAATACATTAAACAGAGTAGGCAACACTTCTAAAAGTGTTGCCTCACATTCACGTGCTTTATCCATGTCTTTGAGGTGCGATGAAGAGAGAGAGAATTATGAATCAGCTGATAGCGAACGTAGGGATTTATGAACTGTTAGAATTTGAGAATTTCTTTGAATTTGTGTCAATTTTGCACTAAAGACATACTGTTTATAAATAAAGTTCGATATAAACTTCACTGTTATTACTATACAGTATTATCTTTCTAAGAACGTTTACGAATAAAATAAAATCTAATATTATATGTTAAAAAACGTTTTTAGAATTATGTTATTGTATAGTATACACCTCGGACATAAGTTTCTTTACACTCTATTAAATTTTAATTAACAATTCAAATGGCACAAATACAAATCAAATTTAAGCACGCCTCAAGTCTTTTGTCAAGTATTTTGACAGATTGGTATTACGAACACACATCGGACTGCTTTGAGTTGTACTTAAATTTGAAAAACGTCTCAGTATTCCGACAAAAATCCATTAGTGTTTCAGTTGAGAAGGTTTACAGTGAAATAAACAAACTTTCATACATACGAGTAAATACCACACAAAATGATATGAAACCTAAATTTTCACTACTTTATGTAGTAGCTTGTTCAAGTTACCTTGACCAGGGTAGTAGCCGCCATTGCCAGGGCCACTAGGGCCACTAGGACCTCCAGGACCACCTGGGCCGCCGGGTCCACCAGGTCCACCTGGAGAGCCGGGAGATCCTGGGGAGCCGGGTCTACCTGGTTGACCAGGGTAGTAACCACCTAGAACGTTATTATAACTTTAAAACGTTTATTTAATATATAATATTAATAAAATATGTCAATAAGACATTTTTACCTGATGAGCTGAAGAAATAATAAAAGAAAGAAATAGATTTCTAATGTGTAGTCCACAGTGTTTGTTTAAAATTTTCTTGAATTACCTTGACCTGGGTAGTAGCTGCCGGTGCCAGGCCCACTAGGACCTCCAGGGCCGCTTGGACCTCCTGGGCCGCCAGGGCCACCGGGTCCACCAGGTCCACCCGGAGAGCCAGGAGATCCTGGCGATCCGGGTCTACCTGGTTGACCTGGATAATAGCCACCTGATTGCAAAATAATATAACATATTTTAGGTTATACAATAATATCGTTAACTTCTGTCTTGTTTGTATTATCATAAAATTAATTTGTCTGTAGTTATTAAATGTTTTGAATGTCTTGGGACTAGAAGAATTGTTAAAATAACTAATTTAGAATTATAGTATGTTTATTTTGCCGATCAGTGTTTCTTATATCTGAGTCTACGTCTGAGTAAAATGGTGTTGGTTAATCGTTGTTTTTGAAATCTGTTTTGTTCATTTCGGTAGAAGAAACTTAAAAAATAAAAAGTAAAAATGAAAATAATACGATATTTAAGGTTAAATATACATTATTTTATGAGTTTGTGTTTAAAATTACCTTGTCCGTCTGGGTAGTAGTTGCCATTACCAGGAGCGTTAGGGCCATTGGGGCCATTAGGGCCGCTGGGTCCTCCAGGGCCACCTGGGCCGCCGGGACCGCCGGGCCCGCCTGGAGAGCCAGGTGAACCTGGTGAGCCGGGTCTGCCTGGTGATCCTGGATAGTAGCCACCTTTTGTGGAAAAATAAAATAATTTTATAAACAGAATGAGGTATAAAATTAAATTGCATTGGCAAAAAGTATGTTGCCTGTTATGTTATCTATATCTATATGAACTACTCAAAATAAATATGACTCATGTAAAGAGTCTTTGGACTTATAAATAACTCTGTTATTACCTTGACCGCCTGGGTTGTAGCTGCCGCCGCCGCTTGGGCCGCTCGGCCCTCCAGGGCCACCGGGGCCACCGGGGCCACCGGGACCACCTGGAGAGCCGGGAGATCCTGGTGAGCCGGGTCTACCTGGTTGTCCTGGATAATAGCCGCCTATAGCAGAAAATTGAAAAATATATTTTTCATCTTGTTCATATTCGACTTGGTAGCCCTTGCTGCCCAAAGAACCCAAAATTGTCATACCATTCTTATTTCATTTGTTTTACCGTATCAGGAATATAATTTTTAGTATAATTAGGTTTAGAATTAGTTAGGAAATGAAATACAATTTAATATAAAACCATTTTTAAATAATTAATAGAAATAACTGTTAAGAAAATGAAATAAGTACGGTCTCTCGAACTAATATTTTTTAACAATTACCTTGACTGCCTGGGCCACTAGGACCGCTGGGGCTGCTGGGTCCGCCAGGACCACTTGGTCCTCCAGAACCGCCTGGTGCGCCAGGTCCACCTGATGAGCCTGGGCTACCAGGGGATCCTGATGATCCGGGTTTGCCGGGATAGTAGCCGCCTATAAATAATATGGTTAATCCACATATTTTATTTTATAACAATTAGTTATTTTAACACTTATTACTTTTAGGTATGTTATGTTAAAAAGTAAATGATACAAAGTTACGGCTGAATGTGGCTTTACAGCTCAACTGAGATATTGTTATAATACACTAAATAGCTGTATACCTTGACCTCCGGGATAGTAACTGCCACCTCCTGTAGGGCCTCCGGGACCTCCTGGACCTCCTGGACCTCCTGGACCTCCTGGGCCACCTGGCCCACCGGGGCTTCCTGGGGAGCCTGGATAGTATCCACCGCCTTAAAAGATAATTGTACGATCTATTTTATACATTCCTCCCCTGTTACAGACATTTGCTTAATGATTAGAACCCTGACTTGCAATTCTATGGCAATTAATTGCTTAGTGACTAGAATAATAAAAATTTGCATAATTAGTGATATATATTTACAATATAGAAAGCTGCACCGTTAAAGAATATTTATGGCAATTATAGAATATGTAATGTATCCTCAGGAATTATTCATACCTTGTCCTCCGTTGGGCCCACTGGGACCTGATGGTCCACTAGGACCTCCAGGCACGCCTGGACCTCCTGGGGATCCTGGTGTTCCTGGTGTTCCTGATG
Organism: Eurema hecabe; assembly: GCA_026213755.1. Classification (NCBI taxonomy): domain Eukaryota; kingdom Metazoa; phylum Arthropoda; class Insecta; order Lepidoptera; family Pieridae; genus Terias; species Terias hecabe. The sequence goes on from JADANM010006178.1 coordinate 4,877,182, forward strand.
TGCCTGGTGTACCTGGTGTACCTGATGTGCCTGGTGTTCCTGGGGACCCTGGAGATCCCGATGTACCGGGATAATAACCACCTCCTGTTTCATTATAATTATGTAATTTATTATTTTTGTTTAACTACAAAAACTTTGTGGGGTAAAGGTGGGCAGACTTTAAATTGTTGATGTTATCATCGATCATGTTAATGAGATAAATTATATAAGAAATAAAAAAAAATATTGTTATAAAACTGTAAATCTGGAATGGCGGTGATTAAGTAACCAAATCTATTATCGGAGACAGATGCCGGAATACTGAAATGCAACTTAAATTTAAGTACAACTTAAACCGGTCCGATTTGACAGATCGCCATACAATTATGTCAAAATTACGAGTCTTAATACGTTCTTAAATTTAATTTGCGTATGAGTATTTGGCCGGAGTCTTATCGGAGTAGTTGTGATTGCGTTAAGAAGTAAATCTTTCCTACATGTAATATAATTATGAGCTGTGATGAAAATGTACCTGGATAATAACTGCCACCGCCTGTAGGTCCACCTGGTCCAGAGGGTCCATTAGGTCCTCCGGGGCCGTTGGGGCCACCGGGACCACTTGGCCCACCTGGGCCATTCGGTCCTCCAGGTCCACTTGGGCCACCTGGTCCATAGGGTCCGTTAGAGCCAGTTGATCCTCCGGGGCCACCCGGACCGCCATTAGGGCCGTTGGGTCCACCACTGCCACCTGAATATTTATTTGAATTTAGAAAAATGGAGTTTTCGCGTGACGCGTCGTTACAACTTTTGATCTAGCAACGAACGATAAGGAACTTCGTTCCAAATATAAACGTAAAAATAGATGTATGACTTAATGTGTCTATATAGATTTGCTAAAAGTTATTTACCTCCAGGGTAGACTACTGGTTTAGAGTTGCTATTTTGTCCGGTACTATCAGTCGGCGGGCGCGATGGTCGCGGAGGTTTTGTAGGAGGAAGAGGAGGAGGTCTTGGTGGAGTTCCACCGGGCGTTCTTCCGCATCCTTTGGGCAAGTACAACTTTTCCCAGGGAACGATTTGCCCAGGTATTGAAGCCGCGTTGTCTGAACTGTAAAACAAGTTTATTAATTATTATCATTATCATTATCATTACATAGTATAAAACAAAGTCGGTATCGCTGTCTATCGATTTTGATTCAGTTTTTTTAATAGATAGAGTGATTTTCAAGGAAGGTTTATATGCATACTATAGTTGAGAAAGACTGATAAATTTAGAGGTTTCTAATGTGAATTCATAAATAAGAACGTTTTTTTTGCGCTTATATTGCAAACGCTGGCTAAACCCTACGAGATAGACCAAATATTGTACTACAGTATTGCCCACCTTAAAAAGTTCTACAAAAAACTCCGCGATAACATTTGTCTATCTCTTAGGGATAACCCACCATAACCATTTTTGTTATTTACGAAGTCATTTTAAACTATACAACATTAATCCTTAATCAATTAAAAACCTTAAATAAATTGTGTATATTATTATAGATCAATATGCTTTTTACAGCATGTAATTTAAGTAAATAGTTCCGAAGATATTACAAACTTATGAAACTTGGGGTAAATGTAGGCGCTTTTCAAGGTTAGGTTTTGTCTTTATGGTGTTGTTAAAGGTTGGTTAAAGCTGATGACTTACTTTTCATCATATACATGATTATCGTCCGGGAACACTTCGACTGGTTTCTCCGGCTCAACAACTCTGTAACCATGACTGTCGGCTACATAGTGGGTGACTCGGAGATAGCCCTCGGGGTCTACGTAACCATAGCAACCGTACGTCACTCCGTCGGGACCTCTATTTTCGTGGTGGAATTGTCCATTGGGACCGACGTCGTAACCAAATCCGTACGCACCTGCAATTTGATGCAAAAGAATCTTAAAATCACGTTATTGTAATTATCATAAATAGGATACAATAAAGAAGAGTATTAAGAGAACTTAAATTAAAATAATGAGATGTTGATTATAGGCCTAGTATTTAAAAACTCAGATACCTAATGAATAGTTGAAATAAAAAATTTTCGTGATTTTTATCGTATTCTATATGTCGCAGAAGGTGTCGTTGTAGTAGTTGTAGTGATGCCGAGGTAAAAAAATTATTCCCCTGCAAACTGGATAAAAAGTATCCTATGTCCTTCACCAGATTCTAAACTACATCCCCACCAATTTTACAGCCAAATCAGTTGAGCCGTTATCGAGTTATAAGTGAAGTAACTGACACGACTTTCTTTTATTTATATAGATTTATATCACAATTTTCACAATGCTGACGTTTTTATAGCAACTGATAAATTCCACACAATTCTTTTTAAGTTTGAATTTAAACATTATAATAAATCAAGGAGGTTCGACTAATTAACTAATATTGAAATAGTTTTCACTATCTTCATTATTCTTTTCGTCCATCTGCTCCGATATATATCATTATAACATCCAATTGATTAAATCGGATAAGATTTTTTAAAAGTATCTTTGTAATTTTTTTGCCTCATTTTATTTATGTAACAAGGCATTTTCATTCATTTTTAATCCTTTAATATTAGTTTAATAGTACTTAGTAGATATTACTTTAAAATTTTATAAAAAAAATATTGTTTTGATGTAAAGTAATTTACAAAGTTTCTTGTACACTTTTTTAATTAGATAACACACCATGAAGGTAAAGATTAGATATCTTGATAGTTTCCTATTCTAGCTGCGAATCTAATACTCGTAAAATTTATAACTACCTACTAGTTAGATTAACTCATTTTATTTTTAAGTTTTACTTCCCTGCATCGATATGAAAATGAAAGGATTTGCTCTTGCATACGAGAAAATTTTATACATATAAACTTACTGGTATCATAATTTGTTTCGTAATACTGTTTCTTTTCATCATCTTCGATGTCGACTACAACTTCGTTATTGTTCTGGTTGTACTGGCGAGCTTCTCGGACTTCTTCGTTTATTATCGCTTTCGAATTGTTCTTTGGTACCTCTACGCTGGCGTGTGTAACTACCAGCGTCGCCTGAAGCAAAAATATTAGCAATTTTTATCCATTCGGATTTTAATATAACAAATATATTTTTTAATTTGTTAAGCAGTTTTGGGTTACATGTTTCTTGGTGGGATTAAAAAATAATTATCATTAATAGCATAATTATTAAAAAAATAAAGTTGCGTTTCAGTATTCCGGCATAAGTCTGTTTACGCCGTTTTATGTCGCACATTTGTTTTTAATTTAACCTTAAAAGTACCAAAACATATTCCTATTAAACGTAGTTTTTTTTTAAGCAAAGCTTAATCCCTTGTCAAATTATTACAATAATAGGTAATATAATAAATTATAATAGATAAATGATTTAAGGTAAGAGTTGTGAAACAGCGGTGCCTGTTGGTTCTTTGCCCAATATGATCGGTGTTGAGGTTGTGAAATCGATTGCTTAATTTGATTGTCTAGGCGCACCCAGCTGATGTCATTCTACCTATCATACTGCAAAACATTAAGCTATACTATAATAATTTCTACCAATTGACAAGGTTAGGTTTTTCACTGAAGGTTACTAGAAAACTATGACTTATCGTTAGTGTAAAATCAACAAAGAATTAATGATGGATACGTGTGTGTACAGAGAAATATATTTTTTTCTATTTTATATTATAAGTTATGTATTCACTGCTGCAACAACATTTTATTAACTTATAAAAAAAACATTAAAGTTCAGGACAAAGAAAGTACAACCATGATGGTTATGTATAGGAATGGTATCATTCGTGGATTCAACCACATAATATTACAAGACGAATCTTTATATACAAGATACGTTTAGAATGTTTTAAAAGTTTAAGAAATATCTTAAATCTATATTGTACAAATTATTAGGAACCATTGAATATAGGTAATTTTAGGACAAGGTCATATTATCGCGCGTCAGGAGCCCCAAGTTATGTCAGATTGCTTAAAACATCTAATCTGAATACAAACACTCTTCAACATCTATTGTCAAACGTTTCACGTTTCATTATTGTTTTTAATAATAATATAACATTTAATAAACGTTGCGTAACAAGTTTGATACTAGCGATATTTGTTATGTATTCCCATAACGCAGGATTACAAATACTTAGCTACTTATTTATTCATAGTGCCTTTTAGAGTCCTTCGATTTGTAGTACACGCTATTAGGAAGGTTACACTTGATTCAGTAAGAAGCTTTGACAATATTTTGCGGTTAATCTTTATGTCATTATTTGTAATTACGAAAAATAAAAATTGTCATTTGTTTTGATTTATGCGATATAATCCTGCGTAGCTTAGTGCATGAAGGAATTCTACAAAGAGAAGGAAGTTGTAGCAATAAATTAATTAAATATTGAAATAATTAATCAGTTCAATTTAAGTTTAACGTAGAATCTTAAAGTTTTAATTGAAATGATAAATACTTTACATACGTCGTGAGCATCTTTAGCTATCGTCAATAACATCAGCGGTAATGTATTGCCAAACTGTCAAGGAGGCACTCAGTCAATTTCAATACTAAGTATTAAAGTTCAAACGTATAAATGGAAAATGTACCTATAATTCCAAATAGGTGATGTGATGATCTCATATAATTTAGTTATATCTGTTGATTTAAGCTTTAAATGGTATTATGTTGAACATGAAATTTTACAAATTTTATTTAGAACAATTTTATGTTAGATTTTAGACTTAAAGTTAAAATTTTAGCGAGGGATACAAATTGAAATAACAAAAATAACATGCATTAAAAATAAAACAGAAGTTCTTTGAAGTTGCCTTTCAATCTTTCAATCAAGCTTTTTAATGTTTGTTCTGACATCCATCGGAATAAGTTATGGGGAAGTTAGCCCGAGTTACGACAAGACACATAAAAGGGAACGATATTCCGTTTGATGAGCGTAGAGCTCATGATTAGTGATTTGTAATGGTAATGGATACGTGACAGTTAGTCATTTTCTTATCAAGCAATTGCTTCGAACTTTATGTTATGAAGCCTTTCTATATATGTAAATTCTTTTAGGCATTTATATGTGAATTTTTAATAAAAATTTCTTTGACTTTGAAACAACACAAAGTAACCTACAGGCTTTATAAGCATCAAATAAAAGGAGTATAGCATATACTGCTTGCTATTTTCTTCAAAATTTGTGTGATTAATTCTGTTGCACGCGTACTGTATTGAATTTAGGTCAGTGAAATAATCAGGTTTGGGTTTCTGTGTCGAATGTATTGTTTGGCGAATTTATATTGCTTAAATTGACAACGGTTCTTTGCGAATGCTAACACGTCTTCAATGCGGATCAAAACCATTTTTCTTGATTCTTGTCTTGTACGCGTGTTGGAAGCGTTTGAAGAAAGTCAAGGTTACGGTCATAGACGCCATGGACATTGCTAGTTATAACCTATACCATACGTACAATTCTCCATGATGTATTATTAAGTTTACGGTTCAATTTTATGGGATTATTAATATTAAATGATATTTTCTTTCTTTTTATTATAATTTCCTGCTTATGTTTGAATTACGATAACACGTAACAAAATTTGTGCGAGATGATGATAAGTAAAAAATGTTGAAATAAAATTGTCTGGACCGCAAATATTTTATAATGAATACAGGCGTGTCTCAAATCGTGCTTAGTGGATCGGTAAAGTAGAACACAATATAGCTTATGTTTTATTTTATTTATTTGGCCAATATTATATGTTAAATGTGCGTCTACGGACTTTTTGTTTTTTTACAGGCAACTTTTATTATTTATTTATTTAAAGAAGGTTGCAAAAACCTAAAACATTGACCATAAATGCATAAAACCGCAAACATTTCAATATGACTAGACTGGTTTTCCTCGATGTTAAATAATATTAGCTAATTGAATGTTGATGTCACTGTAAGAGGTTATGTGTCACATATAAACAGATTTTTATTAAATTATCTTCTTTGTCATTCGCTCATGGCAAACATAAATATAGCAAATGTATTTGCAAGCGGATCTTTTAGTATTAAATGCTTCATTAAATAAAATTGAATACTCAAGTAATAATAAACGAAAGCTATAATGTATGGTTTTAAACATAATCCATACTAATATTATAAATGCGAAAGTAACTCTGTCTGTCTGTCTATCTGTCTACTTGTCTATCTTTCCATCACGCTAAAACTACTGAACCGATTAAAACGAAATTTGGTACACATTTGTACTAGAGCCTGAGAAAGAACATAGGCTTCTTACTGGAAAAAAAGGTTAAAAGGGGGGAATCAAAGTTTATATGAAAGTCCACGCGGACGGAGTCGCGAGCAGCTGCTAGTTAAAAATAAAAATTTCAGTGTTATTGGTAGGTGATTATACTAAAGTTAAATTACCTAATTTCGTTTTTAAATCTGATATTAGCAATGACAATAGCCTTATTTTAATTCAGTGAAACACGAGTGTGACTTGCTTAGGTTATCGAAGCAATAAAATTAATTCAAAATAGTTTCGAGAATAACTCTTGACAGAGATATAATATATTCTTCGATTTTTGTTCCGTTAGGTCACTAGTTGTATAATGCGAGGTTAGGAAATAGGTAATCTGTTACAATATTGCTTAATCTATAGGTTAAACCAGCATTCCTGTTGCATTGGACATTTGGACAAAATCCAACAACATTTCGTCAAAGTATATACTGTTTTCTTATAGAAACAATTGCAGAATACAAAATCGAATCTCGATCAAATAACTATGTCGACTATAAAAACGTGGTAAGAAATCGTGTAAAATGATATAACTTGATAACATTAAAACATGATATTTTAATATTAAATCATTAGTCCTTGAGTTTCGTAAGTTTTCTGACAACGCCGTGTATTTGCATATTTTATTACGTTGCGATGCAAGGTGCGCGCCTTTACTTCCATAGTTTAAATTCAATATTAATAAAAAAGCCGCTGACGTTTATATTCATTTCAATATCAATATTTAACCCATTAAACAGAGTTTTTATTGAGAAACATCTTCATCGATCGAATGGCATTGTAATCATTTGTTCTTGTAATACGTTAACGAGTATCTTGATTTGGAATTTTCGTACGTTGAAGAAAGGCTACTCATCTGTGAATTAATGTTCATGTCAAGGTGCAATTGTATGTTTGGATGGCAATTTAAGATAAGAAGTTTTATAAACCGTTTACATCCGTTTAAATCCGTCATTTGTTAAGAGTAACTTTTAAATTAGTAATTAATGTATTTCATTATTGTAGGTCGCTAATTCATATTTACTTAAAGTTATGTATAAAAAATATTATCTACAATCGCCTTTTGGACTTAAATTAAAGTATTATTTATTAATTGAAACTTCTAGTCTTTCGTAACTTTAATGAGTAACAGTTTCCGATAATGAGCTTTTATATAATTGATACAAAGATTTAAATACAATTATTTTCAAGAATAGGCGCAATAGCGTCTTAATTATCTTTACATAAACATATTTAATCATACGAAGAAAAGTAAGAAAGTATTTGAATTATTCAGACGTACATTAATATATGACGTTATGAAACTTAACCTTTGCACAAAAGATACAAATCAATATAGCCGCTTATGTCAAAAGAGTAAAGGACAATATGTTTTGCAGTATGATGACATGGTCAACAGTCTGATGTTATAAATGACGAAACTACCGTAAGAGTTCTACTCTTTCAATACAGTTGTCGGAAATATAATGAAAGCGAAATATATTTTGTAATTATTAATTTTAATTGACTGGCTAATATTTAGAACGAGAAATTTTGTGAGATTTTAAGATTTTTTTACTTTTTGCATTGCATATGCATAGTGGATTTCACTGTAGTTTGCTTTGTAAGTAGATTAGAACCTGGTTAACTTAAAGGATACTTTTCATTCCCGTATCGCTATGAAAACTGAACTGTGGGTGTGAAATTTACATTTTAGTGTCCACTGCATAATTAATTTGTCACGGTAAAACGCATTTTATAGTGATTTAGCTTAGCTTATAAGAAAAGTTACAAAATAACTATGTTTGTGTTAAATTTAATATATGTAGATATATTGTTTTATAATTTTATATTGAAATATATTTTGATCAATTAAACGTCACACGTAATCATAACAAGTTAATTATTTACGCATAACTTAATAAGCATCAACTATAACGTGATGTAAGTATTTCTGTTTAATCATCAAGTTTTTGTTTGCGACAACTGTATTAAAGATTTAAAAAACCAGTTAAAGACAAAAATGAAGAGGTTTCTCAGCATGCTGTCAAATATTACAATTAAGACGTCAAACAGCTATGTTACTTCTATCCTTTAAAATCGTGTTTAAAAATGTATATAAAAATAATGAATTGTTTACTTAAATTCAATATAATTTTGTGTTTTAAAGTCTTTACTTAGGCTTATTTTGAACTCTTAGTTACGTAAGAATCGCCAATTTTACATCTCTAGAAAGAAATATGTCTGTAAACTGTTCGGAAAAGAAAACGAGCTTCGGGCTATAGGTATTGCATGCCTCGGACTTCGCGTGAGAACAAGAGCGAACAAAAGTATCTGCAATAATTAAGTTAAACGCGTGGGTAATAAATGATTGCTGCGTTGTATTTACTTAGTATACTTACTTTGATTCGCTTTTGTTTATGGAGCAAAGAAGCGACACATTATTTTCTTTAATTTCCATATTTCACTGATAATATGTTTAGGTTTAGTGTGGTCTGTTTTATGAAAACTTTAATAAAAATATAATATTAATAAATCTAAAATATAGTGGTTGACTCTAGAAACCTAAACTTAACTCTCGTCACAGTTTAGGTGTGACCACCATTTAGACCTTGTTAAAAATACATATTAATGAAGAGCTGGTGTAGTTATTTGCGTATCTACACCTCTCAAATTATAGATTGATGTGATTTAAGATCGTCACGATTTGCTAACAAGATAGTTCAATTAGGTAAAGGCATAACAAATGAAGCTAACGTGAAGCATTCTGCATTACGTCATATTCTGAAGTTGTTCTGTCAAAGGTGAGCCGGCGAAAATCCTCAACCTTTAAACTATGCAGGCATATCTTCGGTTACTAAACATCACACACAACCGGAGCTTTGCAAAAATATAGATACAAATATAGCGATGATTCATTATAAATTAATTTTACGCGTCATCGGTCACATATCTTGATTAATAAAGCACTTAAAAGCAATTTAATTTGAATTATTACGAGATTTTAGGTATTGTTGACACAAGAATTTGCAATATTATTTTTACATTCAAAAGTCATTCTAATTATCATTTAGATTACTGATCTATTGGAGTTACGTGTGATCATATCATATTATAATTAAAGAGACTTTTAAGTAGCTAAGTGAATATCGTTACCAGATACATTTATCAATGTTAAGAAACCAAGTTCAGTTATGGTGGTTCTTTGTTCCGCCGTCGATATGCGTTTTTAAGGAAATGATTGACAGTTCAATGGATGAGATAAAACCAAGAGATGACTGGCACGCCCATTAACAGGATCAGCGTATAAGTTAATGTCAATGTCCTGTTACGTTCGTACACTTTGCAGAAGCAATTAATTGTAGGTTACCGCATGCGTGATTGTATTATTTATTTTCAACTTTATTATGTAATGAAGCACCAAAACTGCTTCGATATATTGTAAAGGCTTTAGCACTGGTTTTTTAAAATCATATAAAGTTTTTAACGCTAGTTTTTTAAGCTCTACAAATCGGAATAGGTTTTAATAATGTTGACAATGCCCTGGTAAAAAGCTATGCTATATAGTGATCCAGCGTCAACAGGAATTGGTAAAAAACATCTTTACATCCGCACTAAGTGTTGCATTTAAAATATTAGTGAGTATATAATGTGCTTATTATATCTCGGCTTCTAAACTTAATTCTGTCAAAGTTAGAAGTACTTGCTCATATGCGAGTAGTATGCGTCATAACGTGTCATAACCTACGAACAGATTTCATTGATTCGTTAACGGAACATAAAGCGGTTGTCTCACATTATGTTATAGTGCCACATATTATGTAAAACACACAATAGGTTTGAGACTAAGTTAATGATGACTGCATTCAAAGAGAACAGTTTTTTCGTCTGTTGCCATCTCACAAGTAACCATTTAACTGTCCAAATGTTGTGTCACTCAACTCGGTTTTATATTAGGTGTTGACATGTTGTTAGGATAGATTCTCGCAGAAGGACATTACTTTTAGCTGTAAGGAGTATCGAGTTTTCGTGGGCAAAATTCGTTTTAATCCATTGATATATAAAATATATTATTAAGAAGAAAACTTGAGAGTAAGTTTCTAGGGTTCTTATTTTGTGGTTCTTTATATTTTTTTTATAATATAAAAAAAACATGCTCATAAAAAGTTATATAAAGTTAAAATCAAAAACGATTATATTTTTTTCTTAATTTTCCCTGTTCCTTATTATTTTTTATTTACCTTTGTATAAATTATCATTTTAACGTATTATCTTTCACGTCCTGCTTTAGATTATGTCATGAATATTTCGAGATTTTTAAAAGCCTGTTATTTTAAATATTATAATATATGTTAAATTAATACTTTATACATAAACAATTTACATTTTAATAATAAAAATATTTTGATAATTTTAAGATCGTTGATCATTGATATGTAGTTTATCAACTTTATTTATTTGGATAATGTGGTACATTTTTGGATTATTTATTTAGATTACAATAATACGTTAAAATTAAATACAATTCGGACGTTGCCGAATATTTAAGTAATTAAAAAAAATTGCTTCTTGCATATAATACCTAACATTGAAAATTCCAATATAGTAAATTCTTTATAATAACGGATGTAAATGATAATAAAATCTATAATGTTAACATCTTTAATGCCTCATAAGATATCATAAAATCAGTACGAAGCTGCAACAAAATTCCGTGTACATTGAATGTCTTGTTAAGAGATTACTAGGTACACAATCATAATTGCAATATACATTTATTATGCTAACACAATTCAATAGGGTTGTCGTAATTCGTTTTGAAGTGGATCCTTATTTTTTAATCTTACCCTGGCTTTTTATCTTAAAACAGCGTAACGACAACAAAAACTACAACTATTTATTTAACCGAAATTAAGCGTTTTGCGAAAAATAATGCATTTTTTAAATATTGTACTCTTAACGTATTTTACATTTATAAACTAGATGTTTATTTAATAGTATTTTTAGTGTACAAAGAATATTAAGTTGAATTTGAAAAATCTTTTATGATCAGTTTGTAGTAAATAGTTTAAAGTTAATATCTTAGTGTAACAGGTTTGAATTTTAACAGGATTATATGTTTAAATCTTTTTTTATCTAGTATATTATGTATTTCTAAGCATTGCCAGCCCTCGCCGGTCTAAATAGTGACTCAATCTTTAATTATATATCGGAAAAGGTCAAGGTCGTTATAACTTTTATAAACACTTTGACCGACGTCGTTCCGTCGAAATTTACGTATTTTTTTATAAATGTAAATGATACAAACTTTCGAGAACATTAGATTAACATATTAATTTATTGTCAACGGTCATTCTTGATTTATTTAGGAATCCTTATTTCTATAAAAATTATTTAATTTTTTTTTTTTTTTTTAAATTGTACCTAAATCTATGTAGATTTAAGTACAATTTTTTTTTATTTAATCAAGATATTATATAAAAAGGTCATAGTGCGTTGAAGTTCAATAAGTTAAGATTTTAAAAAGATAATAAACATGTTTAAAAAAATGCGTTAGCGAGATGCGACAGCAAGTGTCAAGATATGTGGGTTAATTTGGTTTCCCATAAGAATTTACTCGGGAGTATTATTTTACCCCAATATCGTGTAGGTAAATACAAACTACACCAAAACAATGAACGATGTAGAAAATTTCAGAAAGTTTTAATATGATAAAACGGCCAATCTTTTATACCTATTTAGGAAGAGAAATAAATACTGAATAAGTTAAAGCAATCCTGTTAATTTTAATCAGTTTAGGGATATTTTTTCTATAGAAAAAAGCAACTTACCAATAAATAAAATATAATTCCCGGCGCCATGGCACGGGATGCGTTTTCGGGACTCACCGTCCCGAAATCAGTCTTCTGGTACTAAGAACACAAGATAAAGGCTCTATACAGAGCCGGCTAAGCGTGCTGTGCTAAAATTCGCTAACATGCCCCGCTCACTGGCGACCGGCTTTTAAAACTAAATTGTACAAACTCGAAGATGCGTCTCTTATATTACCTCTTACGTTAACGTCGAATACCGCAACGTATTTGGCATATAGGTGTATGTCCTTACATGTGTGTGGGTGTATTTTGGCGACAAAGCCTCGCTGTGCATGTGTGCTGTCGGTCACACGGAATGCTACGGAGGCCTGTCGGTGTGTGCGTACCGAATCCTATATCCTTTTCGCAAATTTATCAAATTTGCAAATTACACATCTAAACAAATTGTTTGCTTGATTTTTTTAAATTGTGTATATTTTTGTTAGTTTATCGAGGAACTTTAAAGCAATTAGAACGTATGACTTATTCAGGAGCCTTAGATAGGCATGTAAGATTTTGGTTTTCTTTAATATTTTTTTAAATGAGGTAACTTATGTAGTTTTTTTTTACTTTCGTATTATAATTAAAAGTTTTTTTTTAATATCTGTCTAATCGTATACTATTTTAATCAAAGTAAAATCAAATATGTATTTCTCATAATTTATCTGTCGTATATATATCTTAAACTAATCTGTGTATGTTCTTCAGTCAATGATTCGGTTACCTAGTAACTTATTATTTTCCTTAACAATGACACGGGTACGTGCTATTCAGTTTCACTGGCCGATTTAAAAGGTTGTTCTGAAAACCGGAACTGCACCTACATAAATAATCGATAAAGAGTTACTTGAAATATTTATGACATAAAGGAAATATAATTTAAAACGAAATCCAAATATCGATACCCCTATATTCAGTCCATATTATATACATAGGTACCTACGTACTAGCGACCCGCCCCGGCTTCGCTCGCAAATATTATGATGTCAGCTATCCTATCTTTTAAGTTGGATCAAACTGCACACGGTGTGCAAATTTTATTTAAAATCCGTTTATTAGCTTAGGAGTCAATCCCGGACGAACTACCTGACACGTAATTAATATATATTACGATATTGTGTATTTCAACTCCTTTTTATTTGCATAAGTATCCGTCCCAAATAGCAAAATAGCTGCTAAAATATCTATAAAGGATCTGGAGTTGCGAGCAAAACCGCGGGGCACCGCTAGCATAACAGAAAGTGGATTCTTCATTCTCATTCTTCATGTCACATGTATCTACAAAAATATCTTAGCTTTATTACAATGTACGGCTGAGTAACCTAAACTACATGAAATTAAACATGCGAAATTTGAATTAATTCACCAAAAAGTGTATTAACTTAAGCTGTGGTCATTAAGGTGTTGTATACATATTTGTTAGGCGGACGTTAACCTCATTTAGAAATGTAGACTTGTGACCAATTTTGGCGATAACAGGATTATAATAAATAGTTTTATTGAACCGATATAAATGAGTAGCGGAGATGGCGTGGGGCGAATAAATTATATATCTTATATGTTTCTTGATGTTTTAATAGAAATTAGTTGTTTTGATGTTAAGTTCGAATTTGTAAAAAATACAGTTTGAAGGATTTTTCTTCGATTTAAACACACATAAAAAAAGATTAAGATTAGATATTATTTTGATGATTTGTAACAATTAAACCTTTTACTGTCCACGTTACATAAATTTCCAGCCTTTATTAGGGAATGAATCAAAAAGATTTACCGATCGTTAAGGGTTAATGAAATTGTCAAATTTTAAGTTAACTTATTTTGAGTTACGTGTGTTGCCATAAATAAAATTTTATTCCCTTTAGACGCGAGTTTATTTGCTTCAGGTCCTTTGAATGGTTATGTCTCCAAATATAATAAAAATATGGTAAAACCCTCATATCAAGAGGTACTTTCGGATCTTGAATTAATTAAAAAATAATTAAAATTAAAGACATCCTTTATACGCGATCTGGTATTACGCCGAAATGTCGTTGTTTGGATAAGTAAGACAGTATATTTGGGGTGCTACAAGATAAAGATAGCGGTATCTGAAAGTGCTTCGGTCTTGCGTTTGATCATTCTTCGAAAGGCAACGGGAGACAGGAATTGCAAGATTCGATATAAAATGGAAAGGTTTTCTTATAAATTTGCAGTTCGCTGACCTTAGTACGGACTTAATTTGGAAGTCGTCCTATATGTCACAAAACATAAACTAAACAAAAATTGACCATGACATGTCGTTATTTAGGTCCTTTAATGATGCGTTACAAAATATAAAAAAATTAATACATGACGTTTTTACAGAGATCTATTTTTAAATGGAAATTTTTTTAATCTATTTTAAACTTGAAAACCGTTAAAACATCAACGATTCGACTATCGAAAGCTTTAGCTTGTGGCATCGCAATTTATCGGCCGCAACCGCGACACTAAGTGGAGCCATTAGCAAATTTTTGGCAACATTGATAATAATTATTATCAATTTATTCCTTCCCAGGCTTCATATAATAAGTCACTTCAGTTCTTAACACTAATTGGTTACCTGTGCGTATAAGTTATACATATATAATACATATATGAGGCCTGGCACAATTATTACAAGAATCATGCCGATTCCGTTAGGTGGTTATCACGAGAGCGCCAAATACCAGTAATTAAGAATAAGGATCGATTTATTGTAGTATATAATTAAGATAAAGATATGAAAAGTTATTGTTTATTTAATTTATATATTTATACAGCTTTCGGTATAGATAACTTAGATCGATATTGCAATAATATAGATTAAAATAATTTGTTAAATTTCTACTTATAATACTCAAAGCTTTTATAGGCTACTGGACCACCTAAAAACTTACATTCAATACGAAGAAAGAGACAATAATTGTTTTCATACATTTAAAAACAAACAACGTTTCGCAATAACGGATTCATTGAAAGCGAAGATTAGCCAAAAGATATAGAACTGAACTTAGGTTCTTACATACATACCTAAATGCATTATCTATTTAAATATTTTTTTGCATTGTATTCAATTTATAGATAAGTGTTAATAGTTGCAGAAGGTGCTGTGTAGACGACACACTATTTATCTGCTACTTGTTATTGATACAATGCCATTTGTGCAATTTTGTATAACCAATGTTGTATGTTTTGTTTAAAGATTCTTAAATACGACGTCTGTGAATTATAAAAGTGAGAAGCTGTACATTGTAGTTTTTGTAATTCGAAATACCAATTTTTTACATTCCCATAAACATAAACCCAGTTCAGTGGGAAATATTAATAAATAGATCCAGTAATATTTTGATAACATAAGCTTTATTTATGACTGTTTATAAGAACCAGATCTAAGCACACGTAAGCGTCAATGAACCCTTAATTGGCAGGTGGAAAAGAAATTTCAGTTACGATTTAAATTGATATTATAAAATAGGCTTCCGTTTTAATAGCACCTGGTTAATTATTTTTTTATAAAATTAACGATACACTAAATATAATAAAACAAGCTGTTGCTCGCGACTTCGTTCCCGTCGGGTCTATTTCTATTATTATGTTATAGTGAGTCAATCTTAGAAGATAGATATATCATAGAGAGGAATAGTTCTTTCATACATATTATTTTTGTATCTTGAACCGTTTTCGCAGCGCACGCAAAGGAAGCCATCAAAGATGAATAATTTTCCCCGTTTTTTTCATATTTTCCATTATATCTTCGCTCCTATTACTCGCAGCGTGATGTTATGTAGCCTAAAGTATTCCTCGATAAATGGTCAATTCAATAAAAAAAGAATTTTTCAATTCGAACAAGTAGATCCTGAGATTAGCGCGTTCAAAC
Source organism: Eurema hecabe (assembly GCA_026213755.1). Lineage (NCBI taxonomy): Eukaryota > Metazoa > Arthropoda > Insecta > Lepidoptera > Pieridae > Terias > Terias hecabe. Next base: position 4,893,164 of record JADANM010006178.1, read on the forward strand.
AAACAAACAAACAAACTCTTCAGCTTTATATATTAGTATAGATATGTTACATATATCAGTGATCAGCCATCAGATAAATATTATTATTAATTATTTATATTATTATTTAGTCATTGGTGGATTTTATTAAGAAGCAAAGAAATAGGCATTTTTCGATATTGCTTTTTCTGTCTTCCCACAACTTTCGATAAAATAAGTAAATTTTCGGTGGTTTTTGATTCACTTCAAGTGATAAGGCCGCCTCTTACATGTAAATTTCTTTTATCTGTCTAATTGTTAATATTCCTTTGTTGTAATAAAGGGTAAAATAAATAAATAAATAAAAATCTTTATAACGCTTTATAACTGCCAATTACTTTTTTTAACAAGATTTACAAAAATGCTGTTTACAATTTTTCTAAAGTTTTCAAGTAAATTGTTTATTATGTATGTCTTGTTCTGACTCGGTCGCCTGGAAGCGATCACTCTTGAGGCCGCCAATTACCACAATGTATCTATTTTATGATGTTTAGATTATCATGTGTAACAAAGTGTGAAAATAAAATAAATAAAAAAATAAAATAAAAAATTGTTTCCTAAGCTGTCTGGTCAAGTCAGAAATAAATATATACCATAGAAAACTAAACCATAAATGAAACAACTTGGACTTTGTTAACTTAGACTTCAATAATAAACACAGATCTACGAGTATTACGTCTTCCGACATGTCTAATAAAAACTCTTTTAAAAATAATGTATATATTTAATAAACATATTTTTAAATATAATTAAGAATATTTTAAGAAAAACTCAATTAAAAATATAATAAAAGCTACCCAAGCAGAAAACAATTGTTTATTCAGTGTTATAATGTTATTTCGTTTTTAAAAAGTCACTTAGCTTACATATTTCAAAGTTGTATTATCCCTGTTACACAGTGTGGTCATAATATGTTCAATTTATATAACCGTCATAACAACACCGCTGTGACCAGTTAATTTGAAGGGATTTAAGTGACAAAGTGAAATTGCAAATTCTCGCGTAAATTAATAAACAAAACGGCCGTTATCAACTATATTCATGGAGAATCAAACTGTTGTTTTAAAACATTGTTTATTGAACATTAAACAATGATTTAAAATAAATTAACACTCTCATAATTTTTGTCAGAAAAATCTGCTATGGTAACTTCTTCTTACATATGCTTGCATGCTTTTGAATTAATATGTATTTTATTTGTCACTGTATATTACGATGTATTTCGTAGTTACCTTTACACATTCTCTGCAAAGATTGAGGCTAGGAGCAACGTTTAATATCAAAGCATGAATTTCTACAGTTACATGTGAGAGCTTCACAGAGACTTAATAGCTTGAGCTGATCACCCTTAAGTGCACGGAACACCGAACTTCACAGTTCTCCGTTTCCGCATCCAGTTGAAGCCACCACCACCGTCACATACACTGGGTTATAATATATTATTACCATGGCGATCTGTCAATCTTGTATGGAGCGCATTAAGGGCTAATCGAAACGGAATGGGCAGTATATATCCAGTCTTCTAGCATGTTATATGATGAATGCTGAACCATAACAACCTTCTTGAATTATTAAGTATAACGGTACCAGTAAACAAACCCACAGGCGACAGCATATGATAGCATGAGAATATGAGTAAAATTGACAGTATTTGAATATACTGCATACGTGGGCCTTTATAATAATGTAGTGTTGGTAGGCGGGTTTATTTGTTGTATTTCGGTAAGCGCATATAATCATGCTGTCAAATTAATTTACCCGTACCATTTGCTCATTGCATACATCGTTAGTGCAACTTTAAGCCTTTAGTGACATTTTGTATAAGTTTAAGGTCACGTCGATGTATCATCAATAAATAGAAGGGTTTGTACATTAACTCCATATGCTTATTATACGGATCTTAATCTGGGCTTTGGATAATTCGTTTTTGAGTATAACAATAAAAAATAATAACACAGGTTTCTTACGTCATTGTAAATAATAAATCTTTAAGATAATATTCGTATATCTTATCTAGATCGATACTAGTAAACTTTACGACTCTCAGCACCATTAAAGAATATTATGAACTGACAAAAGCAAGGTGCTTTTATTTTGCTTTGATTGTTGACGTCGAACTTGAGGTTATAAAGAAAAATCTATTGAGATCAAAATGACAGTTTATGACTTCAACTGAATAAAAATAAAAGACAAGAAAATATGCGGATTTGAAAACTTTAACTTTCTGTTTTACAATCAAACATAGGCTACTTTTTAACTGGAAAAAAGGGTTAAAAGGGGGGAAGGAGGGGGGTCAAAGTTTATTCGAAACTCCACGCGGACGGAGTAGTGGGCAACAGCTATTTATTAATATATTTTCTCGTGTGGGGCTCGATCCTGCTAACTTTTGCTCAGAAGGCAGTTGATACCACCAATTGGTCGTCAAATCGGTCCATCAACGATATAGAAATCAAACATATATGACTACATAACATGGCTAATTTTAGTTCAATAATCCTCATTCCCGTTAGTTCCTTCGTCGACCTGCTTTTTAATTGTAATCAGCTTAAATTTCAATTAAGGTAAGAACAAAAGAGGATTAAACTAAAACGCTTTATTTAGTGTTTAAAGGGTCGTATAAGTAAGTTTCCTAACATAATATGTATGAACATAGTACAATAATCCTTGACTATTCAAAATGGTTTTGTCAATCTCAATAAACTTAAAGCATTATGCATTTCAATTGGTAATAAATAAAAAAAAAATCATCATGCATACGCCATTTCACGAGTATCGTGATAATCGTTAGTGATTGAAGCATCCTACAATAGAAATCATATTGATATTGGAATATTTTTAGTTGTTTCCTAAAATATATCTATAGAGATAATATGTTTAATTGTAGAACATTACAAAGAGACACGTTATGTGATTAATTTAAGTTGGAATTGTAACTGTACTCTTTATTCCGTTAATCGATAAAAATCGTCGTTTTTATGTTAAACAGGTTGTGTGAAATGATTTTCGATGTTTAAAGGAGGTTTATAAAAAGAATAAGATAAAATAGGTTTATGAAAATAAGATCAAAATTCACGGAGTTATTATTTATTCACTTCCTTTGAAATGTTTTTAGACTCCTTAGTCTTGAATCATTCATGGCTTTTTCAAAATCTAATTTGTTCTGGAATTTATCCCAACATAAATTCGGATTTCCGATTCGGATTTCATTTTAAACTGAACATAAGTAAGCCAATAATTTTTATGGAATGTTTGGACTTCAACATCTTAACATTTTAATGTTTTTCATTAATTAAGATACATATTTGTTATATTAAGAACATTTTAATCGATTTAACGCATGATATATTATGTACTAGCTGGCCCTCCCGACCTTGTTCTCGCTGTCCGACGTACAGTGTACGTGTCCTATCCAAAACCTAATACCCTACCCTTTTTTTGCTTGAGCAATCCTCGTATATCCAGGAATATTCTAATAAAATATGTAAATCGGTTCAGATCCTATCGAGTTTAAATTCGCTTACCAACACATTTTGCGATTAATTTTTATGTTATAAGATTTCTTTACCTATCGTTACCTACGCTAGATAGTTCCTTGTTGTCACTGTTAGAGAAAGGCCTCTTGAGAGCCGTCAAAATTGTCGGTGTTAGGTGTTCTGAATCCAAAAGTTTTCTAACACATCCCAAAACCCCCATAGCTTACCAACACTGCGTAGGTATTGTTAAATATACTATACCCACACATAAACTTCGAATGTGTAACGTATTGTTTAGAGCAAGTACAATTAAAAACAAGTAAATTTGGTTTCAGAAATAATTAGTAATTGATATGTAATTGGGAGTTTATTATTCAGACCCTCGTTATTGAGCATATGTAAAGCAATATAACATTGTTTCTCTAATTTACCTTGCTTCAAACGTTTAATTTAACGTACTAATTACAGATTTCAAAGTTAATTTTAATAATGCCTTAAGACAGACATACGACCCCTTGAATAACAATTCGTTTTATATGTAATTGTAACGTTTGGGCTGTTTTAGGAGACTTCGACGTCAGAGGAATGTTTTAATAAAACAAAATTTACTTAATCCTAACTACATTTTCTTATATTAACATTACTTTTTTGATAAAAAATAACTACGATAAGGTAATGATTTGAGCCAGCGAGTTTTTATTATTATGTATTAATTAAATTTATATGTACATGTATATAATTATTGTGTCAAAGTTTATAGTAAAAAAAACTATTAAGTAACATACTTGACCACACTTAAAATATTTTGAAAGAATAAAATCTAAAGTGGTCGTCCGCAGGTAAGCATTTGATGTTATAATTATCTAACAAGTGTCTTACACCGACTCGCATAAATTGTCTGGTCAACAAGTTCAAAAACGTGAAATCACAGATAAGCTCCAAAAATATGAGTGACGTCTCGTCGCATTCATAATGACGTACAGAAACTGTATCTTATTAATAAGTGCTTAGAATAAATTTAAAAACGATGATTAAAAAAATAGCACCTAATAGGTGTTTATGAAGTATGCAAATAATTAAATACAGAACGGATTTTGATAAGAACAATTTTCCAACACAAACGCAACTGTTTACGTAATATTTATTTATAATTTTCTGCGGCCTCGTCACGTCGATGTGGCAATTTAATTATCACATTTTCGTCGTTTCCATTCCATTTTACGCTTCATATTTGTTTGTAGGTGGAGCTAGTTCTCGGAAGCGTCTTGAACGTGCAAACTTTAATTGCACTGACCGCTGGTTTTGCACTCGTTAAGACGCACTGCTGGATATAAATTTAATACGATGACTTTAGCGAGCAACGAACGACTGGCAGTTTATTGCTTTATGAGTAAATAAAAATAAAAAATCTCACGTGAGGTGGAGTTCATGCATATTATATTTAGCTGTAGAGCTCCGAGTCAGCCGGGAACTGAAATGCGATTTATTGCTTCTGCACGGATGTGCACGTCGCTTTGCATGCCGCCAGGCTTTAGGTTCTTGCGTACTACTATGGAACAAACTCCATACAATTTAGGATTTTGTGAATTACTTAATTTGGCCTACGATAAGGCTAAGAGTATTAGTCATAATATGCATATATAGACAAAAAACGTATAATAACTAAAGCTCTATAAAATTCTATCTACTTAAAAAGTATCAGAAACGTCAGAATTAATATTGTATTGGTAGTGAATATAATTATTATTTCATTTAAAAAATATAAGCCCCTCCCGTACATATTTAATTAACACCGTAGATCAATTACTCATATGAAAGCAGATATCTCTCTTTGTATCAAGCTCGTTGTTTACGGTTATGCTGAGGTTGTGTCGGATAAAATCCACAATCGGTAAGTTTTATGTCCACTGTTCAGTGACTGAAATGAAAGGCGGTGGCATATCGTGGAGTGCATTTGGGGCATTCATTATTATCTCTCTGCAAACACCTCACGTAGGTATAACCATCCACTGATTTTTTTCTTTGTTTCTTTCCGACGGTATCTTTTATGTCCTTTTCCTTTACCTAAGTTGCAATAAAATACGATTTAAGAATACCTGTATATGATAAAATAATACAATATGTATGTAAATATAATAATCTAGGAGACTTTAATCACATAAAAATAACAAATAGGTTACCGCACGTTAGGAATTATCTTTTGAGCATAAAATAGTTTACATAAATATAAAAGTTTGATGATTTTAGTTTTTCCTTAAGCTTACTTTAATCGTACCTTATTCAATTACTTCATTTACAAACCATAGTCCACCATGCAAAGAAATATATTTTGATAAGAAACTAAAAAAATCTTAACAATTCATAAAAGTACTTTTTGTGACGTCAAGTTACGAGAAACATTTGATTTTATGACAATTATTACAATCTATGTACGTACATTATTTTAAACGATAACACTGTATATAGTTGAAAGTGCAAGTGATTAATCGGAATTGTTCAAGAAAATTTTAAAAGATATTTGCTTAAAGCATTAGAATAATTCTTTACGTATGTAGGTAATACGCCATTGACCGGATTTAGAGCGGGGTTTTCCTAGCAACATATGTACTTGTAATATTGCCTAATTACACATTAAATCATAGCCACTGATTCACATGATCGTGAGATGTAACCAATATTTTAAAAGCACTTGACGGCAATACTAAGTGTTTTTAAAAATATCGGCGTAATTAAATACAATAAAAAAGGGTTTTTGATTGTTATTTAACAACATAATATAACGTCATACTTAAAACTTTTGTATCGATATTATGTTTGATACGAAACTGAATAACTGAATGTTGATTTAAACAATAAAGAGGAAGAAAGATTCTTATTACGGTTAGAGATTTTGTTCAATCCAGTTAAATGTACGTTTTTGGTTTTAAAAACATCCACAATTGATTATTTAAAGCTACATGTCAACGCTTAAAGGTTACTGTACTGGTCATAAAATAGACGGGTTTTTGTCTTAACTTTTCATAGGTTCTATGTGTCGCGCATCTTAATAACACTATGGAGAACGCTGAGTCATCTAAGAGTAAGCTATTTTTAACTATCATAATAAATTATGTATTACTTAAAATAGGCAGAAACTTCATATTTAACTTAATTTTACAGTTAAAGTATAGCTCTCTGTTTGAACTAATCAGAGGGGTCTGATATATTATTAAACAAATAGTATTCAAAATTTAGGTATTTGTTTAATATGATCGATTTTATTACTTATAATGATATTATAAAGCATTTATCTCGAGGGGTTCACTGTTTCATTAACCGTCATAAACATAATAACGAACCTTAAAGTTAAAAAAAGGTTTCAATATTTAAAAATTTAAAAGTATTTAATTGTATCCTATCAGGTTGTGCTTTATCAGAACTTAACTATAACAATCGTTAATGATCGATCAAAATACAAACAGATTAACAAAAAATATGGAGGTGTAGTGTTGCTATATTGTGTTCAGTGTTACCGATTCATCTTGTTTAAGCGTATATAATAATTAAGTTCCTACGTTTTTCTAGAATGAAAGTTCAATGAACCTTTATTATAGTTCTTACAAGCCGAGTGACAATTTAAGACTCGTTATGTGTTGCTAGGTTCAGAATGATCAAAAGCTTAAATTTTTTATCTGTTCATTCGCTAATTACTAAGAAAGTATATTTATATTACTTATTTAATTGTTGTCAATCTTGTACAAATATCTACTTAGAACAAAAATTTGTATAATGCTAGGAATGATAGATTTAAAATACGATTAGAAAAATAAAATTATATCTGGTTACCTATTTATTCATACTATATAGGCCAAAAAACCCTGATAAAAATGAACAATCTTCTCCAACAATTAAAATGCATTTTATGAGTACGTTTGCATTTATAAGGTAAATCGCCATTACACTGGTTTATTACAGTAATATGAAGACAAGATAATGTTATTTACGCACTTTACTTAAGGTTTAGGTTTTATCGTGTTCTTTTATGTTTATTTCTTTAGCACCTTATAAAACACCAAAACAGTTACAAGTAACTGTGAAACAGGTTCGCCCATTATAGTCTTGGAGCGCGTAACAGTAACAATAACATTCAGCTGGTGACGATATATTATGAATTAATTTAGGATTTTCTTGTTTATCGCAGGTTACTAAGCGGTTTTTAGAAGGCTGTCGCTTTATCAGATGAGATTGTTTTTATAATGCTGGTTTTGTTTTTATAATTTTTCTAAATTAAAAAAATATTGGTTAAAAGAGTTTGCGCGTGATTTTTGTGTTTTACTGTTTTAATATTGATATTATTATATACCAAAATTTAGATTATACTATATAATTGATAACTATTAATGTATTGTGTATACACATTATAAAGGTTTTAAAAGGTTTTTAACAGTTTTTCCAAGATTAGCATAGTTTGATTTGTTACATTATAAAACACTAAACCAATTCGTAGCTAATTTGTGTTGTGTGTGTCGTCTTTGTAGCTTTTGTTACAGGTAAATATTCTATTTACTATATGATTTCCTTAAAAGTAACAGTTAACAGTGCATATGAACGTGTATTATTTGACTTTTAAGTAGACACATCGTGGGAGCCAGATCCTTGTTTGGTCCAATTGAGTTTTTATAAGCCGGTAACATAATCACGACTCTTAATTTTAGCCTGTCCATGCGTGTACTTAATCCCTTACCACCAGGCAAAACTTCAGCTACTATAAAACGTACAAAAATACATAAAAATATATTTACTGTTAGTGATATGTTTACTTCTTTTACGGAACAAACTAGGAATATAAAACCGGACAATTTTAAGATATTATGACTAGACGCAAAGTGCTATGAATCATACCGATCTTTTTTACGGCATTTTTATGAGGAAAAGGGAAATGTTTTTACAGAGACTAAGATTATTACGTATATGGCTTTTATTACGGGATACTAAAGCAAAACATGAAATTTGTATACTATAATATTAAAATGATAATCGCCATTACAGTATTTGTAAGACAACATCGCACTAGACTTTGAACAAATTATAATTCATAAATAATTACTGACTATCTATACATATATTTACTTGAATGTATTTAGCATACAATAATTGACTGGTTATTGTATAAAGACGATGTTCAAGAACCTAAAAATATTGAAAAATTTTAGATAGAAAGTTTCCGGTAAGTTGTTCAGTGGTATTCCCCAAATGTGATACAAAACCAGAATATTAATGCAGCGAGCATATATTAAACTGTAAAAAAATATAACGCTACATCAGAATAATATATTTGACGCTACGGATGCGATTAAAGGAAATTAAAATTCAAAGCGAAATTTTATTTGAAAAAAGTTTTGTCAGGTATTCATAAATTTGCATGACTTAGATTTTTCAATAAGCGCACCGCACCGTTAATATTAAAAGTTGTCCAGAAAGCAGACATCCTCGTTTTTTTGTATTTTTATATGGAATATCCCACATCACCTTTGCCACCTACTTGACTGTTAGCCGTATCACATAATTTTATTAGCATGTCCGATTATATCTTAGGGTCGACTATAAAGAGGTCAATACCCCTTAAGAGTCAACCAAAATAGTTTTTGGTGACATCAAGCAAGTAACGACTTGGGCTTCGTTACTTGTGGTTAACTAATGGTTTGTAAGGAGTTATCATTTGATATACCGTTAAAAAATAGAGAATTGAAAATATAAGGTAAAAAAATAAGAGTTAATAAATTATAATCGTGTGATTCGAACAATTAAACAAAAATGAGATATACTGGATCAATATAAAAGTGAGTAAATTTATTGATATAAAACTTATTGCATCAGGCTTTCATTATAATGGTTAGAACGAAGATATATTTTAGTCAAATTTTTAAAATAACATTTTGTATTAAAATTTATATATCTCAATATCGGGATTAGATTCATCATCACTCTGTCTGTCTTCCAAATGTATAATTTTTTCAACATTTTCGTTGAATGTAACCATTGATTTCCGCCTCGCGCGCTGTCTTTCACCGAATTCATCGTCATCTTCAGATTCATCTATGTTGTCTTTTAATTTGTCAATCGATTGAATTACAATAGGACCATTTGGATTGTTTGACGAAATATTAACTACAGTTTCAATTGGAAGATCAAAATTAACAGTATTTGATGCAATCGTAGTTTCTGGAATCTCAAAAGTGACATTATTAGATGGTATTGTTTCTTCCGAAAATTGGTTATTACCGTCTATCGACACGTTTGAATCATTTGAGCGTTCAGTACTACTAGTTGGCGTTATCTCATTAGGAATATCAAATGCTACATTATAAGCTGGAACTTGTTGCTTCGCATTAAATGGCTCAATTGTTTCTCCCACGTCCTCAACGGGTGTATCTAAAAGATCTTGAAGCCGTTTTTCACTCTTTCTTAATTCCTCTAAATCTATTCTTGGCAGCGTAGCATTATCTGTTTTTGGCGATTCAATTGATTGATTACGAGAAGCTAAACTGTTCTGATCACTAAACTGTTCATAAGGTGACTTATTTTTCCTGTAACAAGAATAGGTGTATAGTACTTCATTAAATTTTGAAACTTTATTTTTATTGACTTAATTGATAGCTTAATTAGGTAACTCAATTGATAGCACTTAAATAAAACTCAAAATTTGCTAAATACTAATTTAAGAATTAAAAAACAATGTTATAATACTTCAAAACTAATACAAATGTAAGGCTTTATTCTTACCATTTTAGGGCGAACCAAACGGCAACTACAACGATTAGGATAAAAAGTAAGGCGGCAAGTACGATGGTGGCTATTAAAAAGCCGATCTCACGTTCCGCCACGGGGCATCTCTGCATACCTTCTAGATGATCTTCGAGTGATAGCACTTGAGCTAGGCTGACCGTTACAATGTTGCTATTAAGATCTCTGTGGAAATTATAGATTTTAAAACTTTCTACCTAGCAACCAAATCATTTGATTAAAACCTATTTGTATTTTTAGGATAATCAACATTAAAATGCACTCATTAATGTTTTTTGTGAGATATTTTATTTTTAACATTTCCTTTTATTACAGGAGTCTACTGGATAAGTGAAACAATATTGAAATAGCAATTGTAACTCACGTTATAAGTTGTGTGACATCCACAGGATTCTGATACTGAAGACCATAAACATAAAGGCGAAGCGATGCTGCAGCTGCATCTGTTTGAAGTTGGGCCCTTGAAATTATTCTTAAATCATCTTCTAGCCTTTCAGAAATTACAGCTAAGCGTAGAGTTTTAACATCATAGCCAAGAAGTCTACTGAGATTTTCCAATATTTGCGTTTCATCGCCGATAAACGCATTCCGTACGGTTATCACCGCTATGTGATTTGCATCTAGTAACCTCACCTGAAATTAGGCAAATAATGTTCAAGTTTAACAATGCAAGATTGTAAGATAATTTTAACGAGCTTAAATTTTATCTTACTCTTTCCTTCTAAGGATACATTTGAGTACATTTTCGTGTTTCTAATCGTGATAGTTACTGTTTTCTTTTAAATATTTAATAAGCGTAGTAAAAGTAGGCTACTTTTGTGTAAAGTGGAGCACACAGGGAACTAATTAAATTAACAAACTTCATAACGAATACGCTGACTGAAAAAACATCTCTAAATGAAAGTTTGTGCAGCAAATATTTGGTGTCAAAGGCGTTATTCGTCAGCATTGAACAAATATTATGTAAAGGTCAACGTGTGAACCTGAGTAAACAATATATTTAAGGTATCTTCAAATAAAGATTTCAACTCCTTAACATTTTTGGGTCGAGTAGCGTTACTGTGTTTGCAAACTTACAAAAAGATTTACATTTATACATTGAGGACAGGTGTCTCATGTTTTGGATAATCAATGTAAGGAATATTTGTCTTGTGAAATATAATCACAAATCACTAGTAATGAAGTAAAGCGAACCTCGAAAGTCAAAATTATATTCATTGGTTATTATTACTCATTTTTTTATTCTTGGTAGTGATTTCAATTTACTTTTGTAAAGATGAAATGGGCATGAAAATGCTCGAGTAGTTAAATGTCTCTTTTAGAGAAGCATATATACAAGATTTTTAGGATAAATTATATTTACGAGGGATCAATGTTGCTGTAATAAATTTGGCACAAATGTTTTCGTTATGCGTCTTTTGTTATTCCAAATAGGTACAAAATCGTTTAAAATAAAGCCTTAATATACAATTAAAATTAACGTTCGCCTCGTTACTTAATCTCACTCGATCAGTACCTAGCAATTATAATTTTAACCGTTCAAATTTTTGCAAATAAAAACCTTTTATTAAGATATTGAACCACTACAAACTTACTTAGGTGGTTTAATAGCTGCTTAATTTTAATATTAGTCACGCTTTTTTGTTTACATACAAAGATATAAAAAGTATGAAGTCCATCAAAATACTTATTGCTCAGTTATATTTTTATAATTTAAAGAGGCACCAAAGCCGTGAATGTATTTGGAAAAACACATAGGCTAGTATGACATCTACAGATGTTATCACGCGTACGTGACGGCAATTTTTGGTGTTTTTGGCGAGCCTAACAGTAAACGAATATTTTAACAATAAGCAAACAGGATATGATAAAGTGTCACCAAAGAACACTCCCAGTCGAAACCTGCGCGACTGGTTTACTTGCAGCCGCTATTTTGTGTATCCTTGATGATTCTAACCTCAAATCACATAGAAACAACCGAATTACTGATAACACACGCGGATAGAAGTCAAAAGAAATCACCTTACATGTACAAGATAAATTGTTCTGGAAATTGATGGAACTTTGATGTCGGCTTTGGTAATGCAAAAAGGTTTTGTTAGCAGGGAATTGTGTCTTCACGAATATAAAATACATACACTTATCGGTATAATGTATGTATAATAATCCGCAAATATATTAAGTTTATATTAATACCATAGCAATATTTACCTTATACTACACATGTTATATCGATTATTTGTAATGAAATGTTTATTTTAATGAATTTACCAAAACTTCAATAGATCCTGTAAGTCCATCTCCATTTCTGTCGGTAGCGTGAACAGTGAGGCGGCTATTGTCTTCTAAGCTGGCATAGTTCCGAACGTGCACAGAACCATCTTTAGGAGAAACGACGATATTTTCTTCCGAGCTCCAATATAGCAATTCTGCATTCTCCCCTATATCTGCATCGGTTGCCTGCAAATAATATGGTTATAAAACATACTGGAAATACTGTAAACTGTGAGGGGATAACCCTCAAATGGCTTTGAAATTTGATTGAAAATACATATTAAAGCGACACTCAGAAGTTACATTTAATATGAAATACTCACTAACTATGTTAATTGTTATAAATATATAAATTTATTAGTAAACCTTGTACAAAGTTAACAACAGGTTTGAAAAAATATCTTATTCATAGAATACCTAAAATCTGTCACCTAAAGATTGTCAATGTATTTTCTAAAACAGAATTAGGAAGATGTTGCATAGTAAATAGATGTAAGCAAGCTCATTATGTATTCATGTAATAATCGCCTGCTTTGTACTATACATACATACATATATGATTAGAGCTAAACTGGTTATCTTGTAACAAACATATTAGGGAATACATGCATCTAGCTTATTACTTCGAGTAAACTTTATTTTGCCGGTATAATATCCAAAATGGCATTGGTTAAGCGGTTAAGAACTTATTATAAATTAATAATACTTATTCATATTATCAATGCTTAAGTTTGTGATGATGTTATATGTGTATGCATATATATCTCTGTCTGTTTATGAAAAAATAACTACTGAACGAATTCGGATGAAGTTTTCTACAAAGCAGAGTTAGAACAATCATATACAAGACGTTTTTTAACATAGCTCCACTTCTGTCAGGCCACGATAAGTAGAGCTTGTTGGGAGAGTTACATCCAGACCTTATAAAGATTCCATAATAATATATTTTTCCAGTTTTGGGGTAGATTGGTACAGGCAGTAGTGTTACCAATACACGAAGCGTTCCAGAATTCGACAATATAGAGTTTAACACAGTTACATTCTTAATTCATAAAATTAATAATTTTTAATAAAATTGCGTTGGTTGCGCGGAGCGCGGTATCACTAACACATATATAACAATAATATATTCAAACAAATCGTACTAGATTCGATAGCTAATTGCTCCTTTATAGGTATTTTCTGTATTTATAATAATAGGTTTAAGATACATCTAAAATAAACATTGTAATGAAATGAATTGTCCATTTATGGGTCGTATTGTTATAAATGTTGGAATTACCAATAATGCCTTATGTTACACGGTTATGATGTAATACAGTCTAAAATGGTAGTTCAATATTTGCATTGTATGCGAATTAAGCAAATCCATATGCAGTAAGCGACAATATATTTTTAGAGTGTAATTGATAATTGTTTACTTTATTGATACATCACTATAAGGATACCAAACAAATACTCTTATTATATAGAGTTATAATATGTATTATTTTAAACTAATTATTTCTTATTATTAAAATTATTCATTGACCCCAATCTTTTTATGTACCTATACTTTTGCATACGAAAAGTTCTGAATGAATTGGGGTCATGTTTGACCCCTAGATAGTTTTGTCCCAGTTTTTCCACAGGAACGCAAACTACTCGGGCGAAACCGCGGGCTTTTGTGACCTTAGCATAAATACAGTTAAGCAAGAACAAAACATTGTTTTACATTTCTAGTTCATGGAAAGAAATTTTACACCAGAATACGTTAAACTAGGTCAGGCTCATAAAACGTTAAATATAGTAGAAAATAATCAAGATGATGTATCATTATTTAAAAATCACGAGGTTTTGAGTTCGAACGTGAAAGCGCTTTTGTGACGATTTATTCAGCGCAACTCTTTATATTGAGACTGAAGTGAAAACCGTCAACGAGCATATTCAATATTTCATATGCGGGTTTACAAGTACCAACATGTATAAAAATGTTATTTTTAAACACTTTCTTTGCATTTACATTAACTTATTGTATTCCGTAAATCAAACATTATAATATGCAATAATAGCTATTGACCCTACCAATTTCTGTTATTATGTCGCGGACGTATTTGAAATATTTCCATCATAAAATATAGTAGCTGCTGTCCGCGACTCCATCCGCGAGGACTTTCATAGAAATTTTGACCCCCCCCCCCCGTCCTCCCTTTTAACCCTTTTTTCCAGTTAAACAGTAGCCTATATTCTTTCTCAGGCTCTAGACCATCTGTGTACAAAATTTCGTTCTAATCGGTTCAGTATTTTTAGCGTGATGGAAAGAAAGACAGACAGACAGAGTTACTTTCGTATTTATAATATTATAGTATGTATTGTTTAGTTAACTTAAATCCTTTAGCTCCTTTAAGTCTTCCACTCGTTCTTCGTTCCTATTGGTTGCAGTATGATCTCTATCAATAAAGTGTTGGCCTAGGCCTTCCTCGATATATACTATATAGTCCATTTACAACTTACACAAACAACCTTATTTTTTGCAATTCGAGTCAGTAGTTCTTTATGCGCTCAAACAAACAAAGAAACTCTTCAGCTTTATAATATTAGAATAGATAATTTAAAATAATAGTAATTATACATTCAGACAGTAACATTACGTATTGTTCCGGTTTAGATGTTTTTATTTGTTTCTTATTTTCGGTCGCGTGGAGATTCTGAGTTGAATCGCAATTTTAGCAGCTCAGTAGGACGTTGTTTGAATAACAAACACAGAAACTTTTGTTTATCCTTTCACGGCTTACTTTGATTCATAAGTGTCATATATTTCGACATATTTATTAAATTTTATTAAATGTTAATAGATATGTTTAAGGCTTGTGATTCGTACGATGAATATTTATTTTTTAGATTTTGGTTGTTGCTGATAAAACTAAAAAATTATCAATAGTAGTGACATATTAAATAATTATAAATTAAATAAGTAATTTATTTCTTTACTTAATTTATCTAATATGTTATGTTGCTGCTTTTCATTAACTAACTAATGCATACTGACAATATAGATATAGGTAAATGCGAAATCTTAGTTTTTATTGTGGTTTGTCCAGAGGTTTTTGTAATAAATATGAAAACAAAAGAAACTGTGATGACAGGTCGTTTGTTTAGTGTTTTGTGTAAGACAGTGGAGCTATTAGCTAAACATCGATGATTCATTTTATATTATTAGAATGTTTACTACATTTTTAGATTTGTACCTACCATCATGATTGTCTTCTCACTTTGTTACTCAAATAATCGATCATAATTGTAGGTACTATAAGACTTAACATTGTATGTCTACGTTACACGTGCTAAAATTCGTATAATATATACGAAATTTATTTGACGAAAAACTTATTATACTAAAAACAGTATATTACTCATATTCCATAATAAGATAAATCTTACCCCAAAATACTTACTTTTAATTCAACTAAAGCTCTCGGAAGAACAATCTCTTCAATATTTCTGTGAGGATACCCAACTATTATTGGTTCGTTTTCTTTCCCCACAAATACCGGCGCATTGTCATTTATGTCTAGAACAATAAGGTTTACTAACGTCCTCGTTGGATTATGCGGTATATTGTCCGTTAATATCCAGTGATTTTGTCCGTAGTCGTAAGATCTTAGGTCGTATTGTACATCTGTGCCTAACGACCGCTTTCGCCTGCTCTCATCGCCACAGAATAAGTTTAATTCGACTTGAATTTGCGAAACGTGCATAAAGGCGATAGATTCGTGCTCTCTATCAATGGAAGTTGTATGTAAGCCATTGTCGTCGACGTATAGCCAAGTCTGATCTATCGGCCAGACATTTGTAAGCTGATACTTGCAATCTGGATATATATTTCGATCAAGTGGTACCAAGTTCAAGTGTGGTTCTTCTTCGTAGCGCTCAATAATCAGAAGTGGCGGTAAAGGTGTAATAATATCGTCGATTTCACATGAAGTCGAGTTTACGACTGTGAGGTATACCTGTAGACAACATTATTCAAACTATAATCTATTAAAATGTTTCGTAAAATTGCAAGTAATTGGCAAGTCTCGTTCACAGCTACATGATACATTATCTAAATTTTATCAAAATCGGTGTCGTGGTTGAGTCATATTAAGTAAAGGATAAATGAAATGATTAAAATTGTATTATTTTAAGTATCCTTATGTATTTTACAACGTAAGATGGTACAAAACAATGAAAAAGCAAGTGAGTTTCTAATTTATAGAGTCCTACTTGACCTTAAACAAAATTTCGTCTTAAAATGTAAAAAAGCACATAGTTCTTCTGAGAGTGTACTAGGCATCTATCTCTTTAATTAAACTCAAATATGCTTGTCGCACGGGAATCATATTTAACCCAAATTTAAAAGTTTGCAACTTTTATACTTTCACAAGAGCTGTTTTACTAGATGTTACAACGTTATTTTTAAAATACAAGAGAAGTTTTAATTTTAAATTAAAATTCGTTATACATTTTATAAGATACAACCTAGGTCTCCTTTTTGTTACACACATTAAACCCACAAAAGATTTCATTACATAATAATTAGAAAATTAGACTACGTGTTTCCCCAGTCTTTAAACCATTTCGATTTTATTTATGTTCAGAGACCATACTATGTAAACAACCAATGAAATAATGTATCTTTATTATATTGGTACCTATAGTATAGATGTTTTTGATGATTTGTAAACTTACTGCGGCATTAGCTGTGACGCCGGTGAAGATCGTCGATGCTACTATCCCAAAGGAATATGACCCAATGATGATCGGGGCAGAAGCGTGAATCTCACCATTACTATTGATTGAAAGGCGTTCACCTAGATGCTCTTGAAATAGTAAATATATCGTTAGTATTAATCAATAAGTCATAAATGAATCGGTCTGTTCGCGTCCAGCGTGTTACTATATTAAGAATTCCATCAAGAAGCAAATGTAGAAAAATATGTCGGTAGATGCGGAGTAGTGTAGATATTACTTTATATTTTTGGTACATTGTTATTTAATTGAAGTATGTTTTATTTCGGTTTAAAGAAATTTTATTCCAAAAAAAGAATAAGTCACTTACTTGAGAACAATACTAAAAATATTGATTACAATAGGTTCGTCATCAATATTACAACTCAAGAGTAATTTAATGTTACAAAGGTGGCATTCAATAAATAATTGGGATAAGTATATGAAATTGCTAACTCTACTGAACATAGTATTTTATTTAAGCAGTCTTTTTAATCAAAACTAAACCGATAAAACAGTATTAAGGATTATAAAACTGTTTCGCTGTTATTAAAAAAGTTTCCGTGTTTTTAAAACTATGAATAGACATTCGCGATTACTAAATCAACCATGATGCGTGTATTATAATTAAAATATTCTGATACACTGAACTTATTGCCAATTTATGTCGAGAATATAAATTAATAGTTATCCATAAATTATAATAAAAAAACACTTTAAATGTCTGAGGAAAACGTTAATTATTATTAATTATTATAGTGTGCATTTTGGCCTGTTCCCATTCTTTGGAATAAAAAATGTTTCTGAGTCATAAGTCGTGGCTTCAATATCGTAAACCCGCTTTTATTGAAAAAGGATGAGAAAGGTCCGATCCCAAGTATATTGGGAAATTCTAGTAACATAAAAACATGACTAGTTTTGAGTTGAACAATCGTTTCTGACGGTAGACGAATTAGGTGTTAAGAAATCTTAAAACATGACGCTGAACGTGCAGCTTACCGTAGCTTACTGTATTAATAAATCTATAAATATTATTATAATATCGATACTTGGATCACCAAAATTTTTAAAGATTAAAGATTTGTTATTATGTATAAATTATATTTAGTATTAGTATTAACAATAAAGTATTACATAAGTTACACTTTTTCAAAACAAAACACGTAAAACATAGCTATATAACTTATATTTAAATATTTGCTCTGCAATCTGTGATTTGGAAAAACCACTAGCAATGAACAGTCGTATTAAACCCAGCATTATCTCGACCTGCAGTGAAAGCAAGTATAATCAAGTTGGCAAGAGTTCTATGCTCATAGAAGACCTTATACAGTTTCATTTAATTGTTAGGTAATGCAATCTTCAAATTTGCAAACGATTAAAGAAATTTAATATTTAGCAGTATCCAATTAATAAAAAAAATTTGAAACTAATTGTGAAAAAATTATTAAGAGTTGTGAAAGGTTTCTTATCTGTCTATTTAAAGCATTATTACATCATTGATATAAAATTTCACGGGTAAAAAATAAATCATAACGTCTCTAAAATATAGTGTGAATATGTCCTTTTCTTTGTGAAAAGACAAAGGTTCAAGAACCATGTATTTTATTGTATTATAAGAATTCATATAAAGATTTTAATAATATTATCAAAGCAATATATTGGCAAACGATTGAACTTCAAATATATTTAAATTTAATACAATAAGTCTAGGCGAAATTGTTTTAAGAATGTTCTTTGGAAAAATACATGCATTTTCATATGGTAGACATTCAGCTGCAGAATTATTAATCTCTATGTAGCATATACGTATAAATGTGAATAGAAAAAATATTATCTACGATTAATAAGTTGAGTACAGAAATCAATACTTGTGAGCAAAAGATGATGTAAACCGACCCAAATTTTTATATAACCAATTATTAAAACTTTTCATATCTCTTACTATTATAATATGTTGGTACAAAAGCATGAAGAGAAAATAGTACACAATATGAATTCCTTTCAGGTCAAATTATTGTGGAATCATAATACATACGTAACGAAACAATACAGCAAATTCACATTTATGTTAGTTGGCATTTGATTCCTTTCATGTCATATCCGATGGCCATTGGGTCTATCAAGATATTGAATAAATCTTTCAATCTTTTGTTATTGACGTGCTTTATGCATCTGACTTCAGGGCATACATTTTATTTATCAGATCAATAGTGCACTAGATATTTGGATGTTTCATAACTGTCTTTAACAATTACATCAGTAATGCATGTGTTCTTATTTTAAAACAGTTAGACCAAATTTTAGACGTTACGATTTTCTAATGAGCGTTTAAGATTTAAGTCGTTTTTTTTTCGAGTAATATATGCCAATTATATTCCTTCTATAGAATACTGGATGAATCTTAGGTAATTAATTTATATAGGCGTAATTTTGGAATTGTGAAAGCTTTTTTAGTTGTGTGCATAGAACGTTATTAAAAAAGTTACATTACTAATTTAAGTGTGTGTAATTTTGCAATATATTCTCGTATTGGGTCCTAACCT
Organism: Eurema hecabe; assembly: GCA_026213755.1. Lineage (NCBI taxonomy): Eukaryota > Metazoa > Arthropoda > Insecta > Lepidoptera > Pieridae > Terias > Terias hecabe. The sequence goes on from JADANM010006178.1 coordinate 4,913,007, forward strand.
TTTATATAGTGCTTTGTTCATCGTAGATCAGACACGAAAAGTTGAGATGTCACGTATTTGACATCTAAACGTATTTCGGTAAATACTAAATAACATCTTATACCTTCACCGCATATATTTTTTATTCTAAAGAAAATTTTAAAATTTACTTTAGCTTTATAAATATTTTAAAAATTATGGCATTGCATACTTTACACGTGACGGGTAGCATTTATATTGCTGGTTTAAAGGCATCTGCAGCTCGCATATGTCATCGTTGTGTAGCTTTCGAGATAAATGATACTGCATTACCATGCCCGCCTTTGACGGATATGACCAGTGGATTAAACGTGCAAATTTTATATTTGAATTTATTAACGCTATGGAGGCCAAAAGTTGGTTATCTCTAAACAACGACCTCACTAATAAATCTTAACGAGATACGACTGAGGTATCAATTCCTTTTCTTGCTCCTAATTTTGCAAACGTATAAAGCAAATGGTGACATCATTGAATGTTTGGTGAATAAGAATGTTGTGGTTAAAAGATAAATG
>JADANM010006178.1:4913639-4924374 GCA_026213755.1 Eurema hecabe
ACGGTAGTGTGTATGATTAACAGACAAAATAATAACAACAATATATCTATAAATATACATATAGAGAACCTTGATACGACATATCGACATACAATATCTAGATAAGATAGGCAAATATACATTTTTGGTGAGTTGTATGATAGGAAAATAAAATATTTTGTAATGAGTAGTGTCTTTTAGAACTGAAAGTATTGATATGGATATCTAGATGCATCTAGATGATTATATAGTGTCACAGCTATTTCGGAAGTGTGTAACTTACGCTATTGTCAAATTACCATGAACCGAGAAATGCACCGGAATGTCTTACATGGTTTAAGTCTTTTTAATCATAATAAGTGCAAAAAGATATTGATGGAGACCTTCTGGTAACGTTTGCATGTTCCATAAATTTCTTTTGAAATGTACCATTACCTCTGATTAGCTCTATCGATATGGCAGCCCTGCTTGGTAAAGCTTCTGGCTTACTTGCAACTATAGTAAATAGTAGATGATTATTTTTTTCCAGTATTTCATCAGAAATAAAGTTGGTTTCATTTTTTAATAATGTAACTGAATTCTCATCTTGATCGATATAAAACCATTGTGCGTTATCTATAACATATATAAAATTCATATTTGGATAATGTGATTAGATTACATTACGAATAAAAAGCATATGTAAGCATTAAGCGATGTGTGTTGTACAGATCGCATTTGTATCAATATTTACCTCCTTTTAATTCAAATATAACTGTTTCATCAAAGCCACGTTCCAAACTAATAACATCATCAAACTCCAACCCATTATGTTTACTGAATCTCCCAATGTAATATGCCTTATTGAACATTGGTTGAATAGCAATACGAGTAATTAAATCAAATACTATTGTCGAAACCGCAGAAATTGCCCTTTCCGATTCAGCCCGGACATTTAATACCAAAAGGTTTTTATCTGTTAAGTCTTGATCGAATAATTCGTCTATCGTCGCAATAGAAATGATATTTGTGCTATTGGAGATCCTAAAATAATTAGAGTAATCTGAAAATTGTTAGTAAATTCATATCTGCATTTAGATAAATTTTTATTGTTAATTTAATGTTATCGTTATACGATTCTCAATTTATCAACTTACCGCCGAGTATTTCAAAATTAACATCATCCGTAAATCCAATTTCTAGAACAATATCTTCAATAAACAAAGTTCTGTTTGTGAGTTCTAATGCGCCTTTGTATGTATATTTTGAAAAGGATAATAATCTTGGCTCAATCATGTCTGAAACAGGAGAAAATATTGAAAGTTATTTGCCTAGATTTTATTGTTTTGTACTTTATATAAAAACCTTAGGCTCTATTATGACGACGTTTCTTTAAAATAATTATTTTGCAATCTCTGGGGAAATACCATGATCGATTGATAATAATTATAGAAAAATATTAATCATCAGTTATTGATTGTGTATCTAATCGTTACATTTTTTTAAATATTTATTAGTGAATATTTTTTCTACTTAACTGTTTGATACGTCTATTTATTATATCTCTAAGAATACCTTTATGTTTTTGAAATAAGTTATATTACCGTTTGGAAATCTTATAATGATTGCAGCATTCCCACTGACATTTTCTTCTCTGGACGCAGTAATGTACATAACCAATACTTTCTCAGTATAAATTACGTCTTCTGGAATTGTCGTTCGCAAAGATAAAATAATATCGTGGTCATTGAAATCCAATCTAAAGTAATCCGCAAAATCTGTAATACGAAAGTGTAAGTATACGTTGTATTTCTAACTCAAGGAAATATTAAGTATAAATTTATTCGGTACCTCCATGAAGCTGAATTGATAAATCGTCTTGTAATCCGTGTATTAAGTTAATGTATTCAATATCGATAAGCGAGGCGTTGACATACGTCCCTTCGTATATATTTTGACTAAAAGCTGGTGTTGTGACGTTTTTAATTATTTCAAATACAACGGCTGTAGACGTCGATAAAGCGTTAATCGCATTAGCGGTAACCGTTACGAAAATAACATTATTCGTTGTTATAACATCCTCAAATATGTCGCTATTAAAATTTAGCAGCACTTGATTTAAATTGTTAGATACGTTGAATAAATACGCGTATTCTGCAACATGTAAATAGTTTATATAAGCAAGGATCTAAATAGTATTATAGTAAAAACGTATATGGATTCATTAGATACTTGCCTCCTTCGAGATCAAAAACAACATCGTCTGTATAGCCTTCGTTTAAAATGATTGTTTCATGTTGTATTGTTTTATTTTCGATCAAACCTTTGTACAAAGGTGAGCTAAAGCCCAACTTTTTTGCTAAAATAATAAAATGTAGGAAAAAGGATAGACAATAATGAAATGTTGAATGTTAAGAGGATGAAGATTTTGAACTAACACGAAGTTTAAGAGTAAAATATAATACAAAAATTGGCTTAAGTAAATGTGGTTTTCATCTTTAAGTATTATACTAATAATAAAAAATTATATATTACATAGCCATCAAATATTGGATATATCTACCTGTCTCCACAAATATTATTTCATTGTAGCGTCAAAGTATTATTTATATATTAAATCTGCGTAACGAATAATAATTAACAATAGGAATATTAATATTTGCTTCAATACTAATGCTATTAGTTTCACAAGTCTTTGGTTTTGACTTGACTTCCAGACAATTGAAGGTTTATTAATTTGCTATAAAGTACCTACTATGTCTTTGTTTCATTCGGTAATAGCCGTATAATAAAGAATAGTAAATTAATTAAAATATAGTATTTATTTCTTACCATTTGGAAACTGTACTATTAAAGTTACCGAAGATCCACTAGTATGCTCCCTTTCTCCTCTTAAAATTAAAAATATTTGGCCCTCTTCTACGATTTCTGACGTTAGAGGTAACCTTAACGCTAAAGTAATTTCGTTGTCGTTTGGATATAATAACTGAAAATATTCTGAGTACTCTGAAATATGAAAATTAATTTCATTTATTAATGTGATTATGTATTAGGCTCGATTGCAAAAACCAATCATATATTGCGTATCAATTCGTTTCATTAATAATAACAAGGAAAATAATATGTTGAATCTTAATAGAACTTAATTTATTATAGTCACAATAGTAGTCTAGATTTTGGTATATTTATTTGTGTATCCAATAAGTATGATTTCATTATTTATTTTATCAAATCGATTTTTATGCTAAAGAATACTGCTAAGTGTACAAAAAAGTTTGCATTGGTACTTACGCCCTTCTAAATTAAAAACGACTTCTTTGTCAAAACCTTGGATTAAGGAAATTGTTTCTTCAGCTACTAGGGTTTGTTCATTGGTGTAGTTGAATATGTAAAATGTTCTTGAAAATATTAATTCATCTGGCAACAGGAACTCTTGATTGGGTACTATAAGAATCGAAGCCTTTTCGGTTAACGGTAGATCATTAGTTAGATCTACATCCTGAAAGAAATCAATTGATAAACTGGGATGAAATACTTAATTTTAATAATGACACGGTGCAAACTAGTTGAACGCACTTATGGTAAAAACATATATATTTTTAATGTATAGCAACACCCAGACCCTAGTGAGATACAAATGTAAATTAAAAATATATTCCAGTGAGTGAATCGAACCCGAAGGCAGTTGTATTAGCACTGCACCGTTGGAGTGAAAAGCTTCTATGTTATGTTATACATTTATTATGTGCTTATATTATTATTAAAACCTTTCATATAACATTGTAACTTACTGTTGCTGTAATGGTTATGTTCAGTGGTTCTGGGATTGACCTCAAAAACGATTTCGTTCTTATAACAGCTCGAAACTCTTTGGGAGCAGACGATGACGTGTCCAAAAATATTTCGAAGTCGGGGTTATTTTCGATAGTAAAATCAATTCTTTGTGTCGTGAGGTCTATGTCCCGAACTGTTATTTGATTTTCGCACCCTGTTACCAGGAATCCCGGCGGTAGGGGCGGTATCACAGTAAATTCATATTGATTTGTTGGTAGAAAACGTGGTGCGTTATTATTTGTGTCTATGATATCGATTGTCACGACCTGTAATAGCAATACCCAGAATAAGAGGACAAAAGCAATAAATAATTCTGGCAAAATATATTTTAAAAATTTATTACCAAGACACCTGAGCTTTGGCTTCCTGAGCAACTAAAAGTTATAGTAGCTCCTATAGATTGAGATGTTTCGTTTTCCTCATATTCTTCGAATGCATTGTTAGTCCCAATTCTAAGCTGGGAGTCCAAAATGGAAATATCTAAGTAAGGGCCACGATTCAAACCATCGCGATGGACTATGCTAGTTATACCTGTTTTGAGACCAAAAATGTATTTTACACAAACAATATTTAATAGCTTTAAAAATTATAACCCTACAGTGTAAGAATTAAAACTCAAATTCCTGTCCCTCCCGTTTTTTAAGAATTCTTAGATACATAACTTATTCATTTAAATCGCGTCAGTAGTTTAGATACTAAAATAAACATAACCCTTCCTTTGACTTCTTCGTAGTCAAGTACAAAGGATCCCATCAAAAACAATACTTGTCAAAAAAACCAAGTCTCCCAACTCAATTGTTCTACGGTAAAAAGTTATGAGATCCATGTAATACCAAGTCGGTTATTAATTTATTCAGTCTCTACTTAAGCGACTTTCTCGTCTTAATACGTCCAGTCCCTAAGACCACGATCGTGGTGCATAACATTCGTACTCGAAGCATTAAGTTGTTAGGTAATAATTAAGAGGATTTTATAGTGACGCATATCAATATTAAAGAAATTTAATGTTTTATATAAATATATTGAGACTCGGCCATCGCATGAAAATACGTGTTAATTAAATTATTATGTGCGATGGCCAAGTCAATATATTTATATAAAACATTAAATTTTTTTAATATGATATAGCATCCATTTTACTTATACATACGTATGTATAATGTACAAGTATATTAAAAATTATGCGACATAAACTGTAATCCCTCATTACCAATTACTTAAAACACGCATACCCACCCTAATAAATAACACCGGCGGTCTGATTATTGCAATTGAACCAGGTTTAAATATGTAATTAATACAATATATTTGATCTTACCTATGATGTTATTTGTATTTCTTACAAAGAAGGTACCGATATGAGTATCCACTACACTATCTTGAAGAGGCGTTAACCAGTTCGTAAATCCATCAATTTGGCATTGTGCTAGAAACAATCCAAATGATATATCAAAAACGTATAAACAACTTAATTACTAATACGTAAAATTTAAGAACTTGAGAAACAATATTCAATCATTATTATAAAGATAATCATAAGCTACAATTAATATCATTGGAGATTTGTAAATAATAATTTGTAACGAATACGATTATTTTTCTACTCAGGGGTTAAAATGGGTACATTATTATGTTTAGTATTAAAACAATCTAGACTAATATACCGTCACAAAGATGGTAACATTGCAATGTTACTGTAAGAAATATTAGCAGCATGTGTATTCGTGCCATAGTTAAAACTTTTTCGGAATTTCATCACAAAATCAAAATTTTTCAATAACTTTTGATAGATTATAGACACTTATCATCACTACTTCACTTATATATTTGATAAATGCGCTTGTTCTTGTTAAGGTATGAAGAATTACTAAATATATGTACATTTTATCATTTCTACTGATAATATGATGACGGTCACCACTCATTACCCGCTATTCTATCGATGTTATCTTTGAAAGGAAGTAATTCTATACTTCAATTAGATATCGAATTACATAGAGACAATAATAAGAGGCTTATAGTCTGGTACTAATAATCTCGTATACCCCTACGTTGTAATTGTTTACGATATTTTGTTAAGTAGTGAAACGAAATATTTTTATAAATTTGTAATGAGTATTTAGGGCCAGTTTTTATTTGCTTTCCTTCAAGACCAAATCTACACATAGTTTTGTTTCTTGAAATATAATAAAATACAGGAAAATTGTAAAGGACGCTCACTGTAAGTTTTGCCTTACATTTAATTCTTAGCAAATGAGTCTTTATGACAATGTATATGTTTGGCAATATTATGTATAGGGCGTATGTTTATTATACTTTGTTTTATTTATACTCCCTTTCGCTAAGAGCAGAGTGAAAATTCATGTGTCTATGAATAAGAATCTTAAAGTCATATTATTACCATTTAAATACATTATTTAATAATTATATTAAATAGAAGGACCTTGCAACTAGCGTATGTAGAGTACCCATATATGTCTACGACAATTATGACAGGCTCACTATATCTTAAAGGTAATTGCAAACTATTTTAATAATAGCCCCATATTTCTGCCATTAAAGCTAAGTTCACATGGGGATCACGTAACTTCGAGTCCTTTGAACTTCAACAAAAGCAAATCCATGTAAAATTCCTTTCTGTTGAAAATTACATTCGGGCCGTTACTGAAAATCATTTTCAGACACCATTGTGTGTTTCAAGTTACGAAAGGGTTTCGTAATTGGATTTATGCAAAGTATTGACCTCTTTACTATTGTAATTTTATTTGAAGGCTTTGTGTAATTATGTAGATAGTAAATAAATTAAATTTCAACTATGAATTTCTTGTCCATACCTACTATCATATTATTGAAAATAATTTGAATTTAGAATTTATATTGTAATAAAAAGGTCGTTTTCATGTATCAGATATATAGACTATAGTTTATATAATGAAGGTAATATATGTTATATATTATAATTTTTATATAATATAAAGTAGCAAAAAGATAGTAGGTACTTGTATATAAAGAATAAAAACAAATATACCTCACAGTTTGCGTTAGAAACTGAGCACTAACTAACTAGTAACGCATTTGCTGAATGAAATACTTTGTGTAAAAATATATTTTAGTTTTTCACACTATACTCCCTATAATAACTATGTTGTTTGTAAGTCGTTGAATGATATTCGATTTGTTCATTATTTATTTATTGTATCTGTTCTTGCAAAAACGATGTTTTCATAGAGATGGGTGTAAAGGTTGCTTGTCAAAAATATTGGCCACAGGCATTCCCACCTACTATAAAAATAACATCTGTGACAAACAATTTTCAAATTTCAAATTGTCGACTACAAGCTTATAAACCCTAAAATTCCATTCCCCAATAAAATGTTTACACGGCGAATTTGTGCGTAGAAAAAATCGTACCAAAACGATCTGTTGTTGACAGCTAACTGTCAGGTTAGTAAGTGCCTTTGTGGAAGTAAGCTGCGGGTTATATTTTAACCTTTTGTTCCTATAAAGAACCTAAAACGATGTATATAATAGAACAAAAGTCATACCAAACAAATAATTTTATTCTTCAACATATTTATTACCAATTTTCCATGTCGTGAATTTCTTCCATACTTTCCTGTGGTTTTCTATTCACTGTAACATTTAATGCAAGCAATTGTTGCATTGGTAGTCGCGGCGATAGATTCACCATACTGGCCCATTGCCCCGTACAAAGTTCGGGGAATTTCAATTTCTTTAAAAAGTGACCTTCAAGGTACCAAGGCGACACACACGTTGGTGAGTAGTCCCAAATCTTCATTTCATTCAAACGTACCCAGCTACAACATATACGAAATTTAAGAATATAACTTTGCACTACAGTATGTCATGTCAAAGAGGTGGTTAAAAATGTTTTAAATATGTGCTTATAAAATATATAAAAAACACTTTAATAGACGTTCTTGGCCAAACAATTATGACACATTAAAACTTTTTATTGTGTTTCCATCAGGTATTCTTATATATTACGTTAAAAGGAATTGGTATGTTATCGCTTGATATTCTACTCTTCTATACAGTACTCGTCTATATAAGTAATACATTACTTAAAAAAAAATATTTCTTTATATCTCATTATGCTTGGTATAATCTTAAAAAAAACAAGATGCTATGCTTTGAATTGATAAAACAATCTATAAAGATTTTAAATTAAAAAAATAGTTATAATTTGTCACAAAGCACTATCTTTATTATATAATACTATATTAAAAATAAGACTAATACTTAAACTTATATAATAAATGAGATATAAATTAGGGCTTTAAAACCTGTACTGTACGTGAACATTTTTTGCATGGAAGTAAAATGTATTGATATGGAAATGGGCTCTTTACTTGTTGCTCATTTTATTGGATCACTAACATGCTTCAATAGAATTAGTAACACGCCTCATAAAAGCAGACGAAATTAGCTAAGACTAATACACACACGTAAAACTATACTAGTTTTTGATTCGCCTTTTAATAATCAACTAAGTAATTCAGTCAAATGTAGTAAAGCATTTACATACGCTGAAATATAGAGAGCGTGACAATCACAATGCCAAGGGTTGTTCGCCAATTTGACGTTGGCAAGTTTCGGCATATAGTCGAGAGTGCGCGAGGGGAGCGACGGGAACTTGTTGTTGTCCAAGTACCTGTCGGATTGACGTGAGAGGGGTATATAACCTTTGTGGTTAAAACTTCATCAATATTTAAAAATAATAAAAGCACTGGCAGATTACAATTAAAAAAAAAGTATATATGTTGCAAGTACAAAAATGTTTGGACTGGAGAAATTAAAAATAAGGTTGTCAATAATCATTAAATATTTATTAATATTAACAAGTTTTTAAGAAGCATATTACATGCTTTATGATAGAAGAAATTTATCTTATCAGAATTATTATAAGATTATATTTATTGTAATTACTTACAATGTTGTGATATTTTTAAATATTGCGAATGTTTTGAAGTGTACTTCGTGAATTTGGTTGTCTGATAAAATTAATGACGTAAGGTTTTCTAATCCAGTAAAAGTGGTAACATTTAAAAATTTTAGTTTGTTTTTAGACAGATCCAATTTTTCAAGACTGGAACAATTAAGAAACGCGTCGTCCGGTAGTTCCGATAAAAGATTTTCTTTTAAGTTTAAAAACCTTAGATATCTTAGATGTCTGAACTCGAGACCAGTCAGCTGAAAAAAGTTAAAAGGAAACGTTAGCATTTATTCTTATTTAAGATAATTAGTCACCAATTAATATTTCTCTTTAGTTATTTTACTATTTACATCATGAACTTATCAAGAAAATATCAAAAAAAAACAAGTAAGTATAAAAATACATACACCAAACATACTTACACTCATTAAATTGTTATTCGATAAATCCAGAAAAGTCAAACAGAACAGATTACAAAATAAATTGGCTGGTATATGACGCAAGTCGTTTTTGTCCAATAAAAGAGTTTCCAGTGATAAAAGGCTTTCAAAGGCCGTTTCAGTAATGTTACTTATTTGGTTGTTCGACAGTTTCAATATTTGTAAATTTATCAAGTGGAATGTTCCATTCTGTATTTGTTGTATTTTATTGTTTGACAGATCAAGTATTAATAGGGATCGCAATCCTAAAAATGTATCAGACGGTATGTAGACAATCTGATTATTTGATATGTCTACAGTTTCCAAATAAGTGTTGTTTGCAAATAAACGTTCAGGAAGCGTGTACAGAAAATTGTTAGACAAATCAACGTGAAACAGTTTTTTTGTAAAGCGGAATGCTTCGCTGTCTATTTCTTCTAAGTAATTCCTCTGTAATCGCCTGAAAGGGTAAATAATCTTAGTAAAAACGTTGAGTAGGCGTTGCCTACCAAAAATCTGTTTCAAATATATATCTAACTAAAGCTTGAAACGGTAACCTTTTCAGTTAGCTACTAAAATGATGCCAATGTAAATTCGTTAGTATAATTCTTTACGGCTGACGGGTTGAAAATACCTCAAAGATTTGTTTGTATTTATTTATAATTTTCTAATAATTATGTTCACTACAAGATAGAAGATAAGAAGACTTTATAAATACCTATAAAATAAATCGATAGTTTATTATATTATTGAGAAATCCTCAAAATATCAGGTCCCCTGAAGTTTCATTGGACGTTATTTTATTTGTAATAGAATAATAATAATATTTAACAGAACACTAAACAAATATAACAAGTTTCTGATACTCACAGAATCCTTAAATTGATGAGTGAATCGAAAATCCCAGAAGGTAAATATTCGACGTGATTGTCGAACATATCCAATTCTGTTAGCGATCGCATGCCTTTGAACGTTGACTTGTGTAATGTTCGTAACTTATTTGTTCCGAGATCTCTGTAACATTAAACGTTTACATACAAAACCGTTGCCTCTGAAGGTTTTTTTATTTTTAATATACTACCTGGGCCCCGCGGTTTCTTATAACCAAGCATTTAAACGTAAAATAAACTATGGTCACATATTATAGTTTCGCAACGGTGAAATAAGCCGACCATTAGTTTAGTATTAGCTGTAGAAACAAAGGAATTGAATACTTCTTATGTAAATTAACATATATAAATATACATTTGTAACATATAATTTGATGCAATTCCACCGAAAAATAATACGTATTAATCATAACTTTTCGTCCTTTTAAATGTACCAAGTTATTAATTCGAATAAAAGGAGATACAATGAACTATTATTGAACACAAGCATATAAGTAAAATGAAAATTACTTGAACGCCAATTTCGTACCTACTTGTAATGAACCGAGATTGACGTCATTGAATTGCTTGAAATTTCATTACATTTGACGAAGATTAATTTTGTTCCTTATTAAGATAGCTATTAAAGCTTTGTACAATTGATGTGTCGTATTTTTTGGTATTTTAAGAAAAATAAG
>JADANM010006178.1:4924474-4976005 GCA_026213755.1 Eurema hecabe
TATATATATGACCACTTTAATATGAGGAGCATCATGATTAGGTTGATAATATTACGACCGTTGTTCATAGTAAATTTTTAAATCAAATAGACACATTCTAGCCGCTAGTTTCCGTTCACGGGGCAGTACCGGGATAAAAAGTATGTTTTAATCCAGGGTATCATCTATCTACATACCAAATTTGACTAAATCGATCCAGCCGTTTTGCAAAGAAAGACAAACTTTCCCATTTATAATGTTAGTATGGATAACCGACGGTAAAGGTCATGAAATAATAGCAATTGACTCACATATTGTAAATGTCAACCGGTACAATCAAATCGGGGTTTAGCGATGTCAGACCGGATCGCCAGCAGTTCAGGGATCGATGGGCTGCGTCACATCTGCAGACACTTTTGGAGCATTGCCGCCAACGCGATTGAGATAAGCTTATTGTCCACGCTGCAAGAAATAAAATCGATCTTACCAAGGTTTCGTATAACATTTAAGTGATTTATATTTCCATCTAAAAAGGTTTTAGAAGCTACGTCATACATAGTTATAAGGGCTAAAATTTAATAGAAAAAAGCCGATATGTGCTTTGTCCCACATCACCAGCTCGAATTGATATATTAATTTCTTATTTCACCTGTGTGAACTTAGCTAAGAAATATGAGCTGTTTTGAATAATTATAACCTCAAATCCACTTGTATTTTTAGCTCCATTTTGCTACGAATATGTGAAGTGCGAATACTCGGATTACGCTACATAATTTCATTTTCTTTCCCTGTCAGTGTTTTAGATATTCCGGAATTTAAATGGTAATGTATGGACCCTATTCGGAGTTCTTGTTTTACGACTAGTGGATACTTGGTAATATAAAAATAGATTTTGTTAATCTATCCATTGTTACATGGGGTATTTGACATAAAATTATCGTTCTGCTTACGAAAAAATGGAGAATATTTTATTCAAAACTACGTGCGTTCCACGTTTTTCCCTTGAACGTTTCATATAGGTATACTATATCTTACCTATTATTACTTTATTCCCTTGTGATCCAACGTGTACTATTTATATCTAAAGTAAAGGTAGCCTTCGTCCTTTCCCAAGCTCTTAAATCTAATAGTACGAAATTTCATCAAGATAAATCCAGTGGTTAAGACGTGAACGGGTAACTTACACACAGACAGAGTAACTTACATTTATAATATGAAAATAGTAAGAATATTGGATATACTAAAATACGGAATAAATTTAGTAATTTACCAAATAACAGTTAATGAAACTCCAATTAACAGACATATTTAAACCAATATTTATTTCACTACCTCTATTCCAATTAATTTAACAGTCGTGTTTAATTTGTTTGAATTATTTATTGATTAAATAAATTCATTAAATCGGATATTAGTCGTGTCCGCGGTTTCGCGCGTGTAATCATTACTAGTCACTTTTATTATATTAAGTTATTAAATAGCTATTTAGCCGTCGGCTTATAGGACTCTTTATGAATGTAGCTAGTACATACTTAATTTTATACTTTTAAATCTGACTGCTAGTTCAGGAATTAGTACCGTTAAAAGTTTAAGGGAAAACAAAAGTAGTTGTTAGTTAATATTTAAAACTAATAATGTAAGTTTACCTACTTGTCAATTTCCAATGTAAAGAAGTCTGCGTTGTGATAATATTTTTATTATTTTTATTATACCCCCAATTACCCTTCTTTATTTTATCAGTTTATTAACTTCGTATAACTGATACGTGTCTGATAAGATCTCATATAAAACTGACAGATTTCTGAACGTCTTACGTCAGGTGCGTTTGACAACTAAGTGACACATCTTTCATTCCCACGGGATCATTATTACAGAAATAACGATAAAAATATGAACATTCCTACAAGCGTATTACATATACAAAACTAGTACAATCGTTATATCTATTGGTTTTATTGTTGTAGAGTATAAAAGACAAATACATCACGTGTTTTACAACCAGACTATATTGGATGAAGCTGTAAACTTGCGATGTATTTTGTGTTTACTGTATTGGACAGCTAGATTGTTGTTAGCATTATACTTATTATTTATGTTTCTCTCCCCTTCAACTTTCGCTGAACTTCCACAAATATTTCATGATTAAAATTTGCCAAATCGCCTTTACTGTTTTCGGTAATCAAGATAAAACGAATAGCATTTATTTTTATTACTGTCTTGACTTTTCAATAATTAAACCTATACACTCATATATTAAAAATAATACGGTCGAATATACACAAAAACAGTCCATACAATATTAATTGTAGCAATTTGGCATTTACACGAAATGACTAAACAATATCAAACGGCGTTATTGGATTTGGCGCCGCGCCGTTAAAAGGCAGTTAAAGTCCTTGATGTAATTCATTATTTAAGAATATAAAAACTGGTCTACAATTTTAAAGAATAGTTGTGAAAGCATTTGAATAGTTTCTCGTTATTATACCTAGTATTGTTTATGCCTTAAGATTTAAAGTTTAATTCACACGTTAGTTTTTAGTTATAAGAAATGTTTGAAGTTTTTCTTCTTAACGTATATTACACTCAATAAGAACTGTTTTGGGACATGTAACACTATGTAATAGAACGAAAAAGTATTGCATAAGATTAACCTTTCTAGAACATTCTCTACAAAAAAGGAATGATTACCCGGCTGTTCAATAGCTTGTAGTCGTCTGTCAAGCTGGCGCCACTTTAAATCTTCAGCGAAGGCTACAGTGCCCGTCCTAGATGTACCTTTCGTCGTTAACATGTGCAGTACTTCGCACGGAGACAGAGAGCACTGCGCGCCTATCTGTAACACTGACACCAATCATTTGTTGAGACGTTAAATTAGCAACTCTAAATGAGAAAACAACAAGAGTTTTTGTAGGTTCCTCTCTCATTTTTATTAGATTCCGGATACCTGGACAGGAGGCTTGCCTGATAAAGCGACTTTCTGCACCAATCGACAAACACAAGAATTATTATCTCGCATAAACACTTTATAAATAACCATCGTACCCGATAGACTTGTACTCAGTTGAGTTATGCATTTAGCGAATACAAGAAGATTTTATAATACAGTGGGCATAAAAAGATTGTGTTACTCTAAACCTGTGGAATATTTTTCATGTTTTTCGACGAAAATAGGTCTCATCCCCGTTTTAAATCACTGTAAAGCCCCTGAGGGACACGTTTTGAGGAAAAATTTTGAAACAAAGACGAAAACAAGCCATTTGAGACCATACTTGTAAAGCTACGGTACTTTAAGGGATAGGACTAAATCTGTTTTGCGGCCTACCTGATTTCATTTCATATAATACATCGAATTGGCAATTTTAATATAATATACGAAAGGGATCTTGATGAGACCCTCATACAACAAACCTGCTATAAACCTTGAAAATGATCTTTATTTGCTTGCCTAATGAGGGTAGTTCTTCCTTTGTTATAAAAATAGCTTCTATAAAATTTTAAACTACCCTCGAAAGAAACTAAAAACAGTGAAAACAATTTCATTTTTGGCACGAGGAAAGAAAATTGGACAGACCTACTTTATTTTTATTTCCCTCGAACCGCAAGTTTTACAAAATTCCTATTTTATATTCATAACTTGAAAAGAAAACTTCAAAAACCTACCTTGTTTGGAGATCGCAAAAATGCATTTGTATACAAAAGTATCTTAATAATCAAATCTACAAAAAATATTTTTTAAGTCGATACATTTATACATTTTAGATATTTATTGATATCAAATTTAATTACTAGATTGTGAAGGTAAGATATTTAAATATATGTGTTCTATACAAATAAATATATTTTCCTATGTATTATGTAATATAACAACAAAGCTCTTTTCAGCTCAATTCTCTATTGTAAAGACAAACTTAAGAAGGGTCTTGCATAATAAAAGCACTAACCTTTTATAGCGAAGATACACACGATGAATAATAATGTGCTCATAATTTTACTATGAGATGACCACGTTAATAACAAAGGGTGATGACTACGATGACTGACCATTAACTACAACTGGGTACTATATTTAGTTTACGTGTACCTGAATGGGGCAATACCAAAGCAGTATTGTGACAGTACGAGATTTTAAAATGAAGGTAACGTCAAATTTGTGATTCTTGTTTATATTGAGTGACTTATTATTGCATATTACAAAACAAAGTTGCTTACTTTTCTCTGTGTGTGTGCTTAAATCTTTAAAACAACTTAACCGATTTTTTTGCAGTTTTTTGTCAGAAAGAGTAATGAAAGAGTAGATTAATTACAGAGGAAGTTTTATATGTACAAGTTTTGTATATGGCGTGGCTAGTTTTCTATAAAAGGTATTTTTGACAATAATGTAGTACGGAAGGTATATTTTGTAAAGTATGTAAATACTAGCTGTTGCTCGCGACTTCGTCCCCGTCGGATCTATTTCTATTATTATGTTATAGTGAATCAATCTTAAAAGATAGAAATATACTGTCGCGAACTTTTTTTTAGATCTTTTAAAGAGGAATAATTCTTTCATTCATTCATTCATCAACCGTTTTCGCAGCGCACGCAAAGGAAGCCCTCAAAGGTGAATAATTTTCCATTATTTCTTCGCTCCTATTAGTCGCAGCGTGATTTTATGTAGCCTAAAGCCTTCCTCGATAAATTGTCTATTCAATAAAAAAAGAATTTTTTAATTCGAACCAGTAGTTCCTGAGATTAGCGCGTTCAAATAAACAAACACCTCAGCTTTATATATTAGTATAGTATCTTCAATTTATATTTGGAGAGTATTAAATAGATATATGGAGAGTGCTAATTTTTTTATAATTAAATATAACGTTATAAACGTTTTTCACAATTCACGTAATTGATTCAGACCTCGAGTCAGTTGCGGCAAGACTTCTTGCGGTCATACTGAGAAGAGTTATGACTACTTTGGGAGCTCCATTTCATTAGATTGTAAAAATAAATTACGCCAAATCATGAATGCATATTTTTATTATAATAAAGCGAAATACGTTCATTGACGGCCTCTTGTTTCAAGCTCGTACTATTTTATTACAATTGTATAATTATCTCGTTAACTGAATTGATTGTGTCCGCTATTGGAGGTTCCGACTGACATCTTCATGAATATCGACTACAGCTGTAAATAATGCTATGGCAACAATGTCATAATATAATGAATGGCTGGATAATTGTCCAGTCAATAAGACTTTGAAGGTTACTATAACTCCTATAGAGCTAAAAATGGATACTTTTTTCAATTTGTTTATAATAGTATTCTGAACATTCATACCAATTTTTAGCTCTATGGAAATTTTTCTAAGCTTCTATTTTAATGACTAATTTGACTGGATTAAGAACCATTTGATATTGAATAATGGTATATAGTAAGTACTATCTAATATGATCATAACAATATTAGAACCACTGCAACTTTAAAGACTTTTTATCTATAAACAAAAAAGAAAAATATGTGTATACTATTATAGAAATAAAAATAACCATGATAGTTAAATATAGGAACTGTTTTTAACTAATGCAAGGATTTTAGGGAGTTAGAGTAATATATGCAAAACAGTTGAAATCGTTTTGAAACTATCCCAATACGGGCAGTAGAAAGTGTCTCAGTATATCATTTGAACAGAATATTTAGTACAAAGCTATTAGAGAGTAACCGATGCTCACGCTTTTTTAAGAATAGTAGATACATACCTATTTTAAATGTGTGTTGCCTATTCATCATATTCTTGTCGAAGAAAGACTTGCCTAAATAAGATTAGATCGAAAGATTTTTCTAGTGGGTTAGATTTAGGGTTCTAACGATTTAAACATTATTTAGTATTTTTATTGTATGACGGTAATTTGAACTAAATCTCAAATTAGGTTAATAGAAAATACCATATCCTTAATAGGTTGAGATTTTCAACAGTTTAAATTAAAGTATAATGCAGTTTTTTTATGAATAAACTTAATCTAATTAAGATATATTTCAGTACAATACCTACATAGGTATTTGAGTGACATAATAATATTGTATATAACTTTTTGATAAACAAATAAAACCCGATAGATTTATTCATAGCTTCCTACGTCTTATTTGAATCTGTAGATATATACAATGAGATCCTTCTGAAAATATATATTAGCTTGCTATAAACATACATTATAGTAACGAACAAAGTAAAATATATCGTCACCGACCTATTGTAAGCAACTTTTTCGTATAATGACTTTTACGCGATGCTCAAATTAGGAAACTTTTCTAATCATAATCTCACAAATCCCGAACATTACAAAGTTGATAGTAATTGCAAAAATGTTATCATATCTGCAATTAACTCTAATATTGCTGAAGGTTATTAAAATTTTCCTAAATAAGAGTTACTTTTAAATAAAAAATACAAAATTTAATTATTAAGATTTTAATAGTCACGATACTTCGACCTTTAAAACTACGTAATGGATTTTGATGTAGTTCTTAAAGATGGAATGATTCAATTGAAACGTTTGTGTCCATCATGATATATACGCGCGTAGCTAGGGTGGGTTGCATTTTGATTTTTCATAGAAACTGCAACGTGTTCCTAATTTCAAAAGATTATTTATAAATTAAAAACATGAATAGAATACATTACTTGGCTTTTTACTGTAAGATTATATTTTAACATGGCAACTTATATTAAAAATCGTTTTGTTTGAAAGAAAATAATATTCCTCTTTCTTTTCAAACAAAAAGAAAGCATATTTGCCGTAACGACAAATGTCTTTTGTTAATAAATAATAGATGCACATGAGCTTCAAAAAGTCACTGGAATTAAGACTCTTACTGAATTTCAATAGTAGGCGTAACAAAACAGCTTATTTTGTTGTTTTGATATTTAACAATAAACTATTTTTCAATAACTAACGAATAAGCTTACCGTTACAGTTAATTTATCACCATGTAATAATCTAAAATTTCTGTGAATTTTAAAGTACGTCGCATAAAAAAATAAATGCCTACGACGTGACTGATGAGGCTTTTTGACGTACATATAATCACATTTTCCAGGGATCGAAGTTGATCTCAAAATATCAATGTTTGTGTCATATAGAAATGATGTTTAAATTATCATTTTAAGTCTTTAATCTTTAAAAATATTTTCTTTATAGGGCTTATTATGTTTATTTAAATTTAACAAAAGTATAAAATCGTTTATAAATTCAGAAACAATATTCAACAGCCTACAGATATTATCATTTTATCGAATATTGTATCACATTATACAATTATAATTATTATCTGTAATTAAATACTGGTTAAATCGAGTTAGATAATTGCTATCAGCGCTAGTTAACACAATTTTATTACTAGCTAATTCAACATGCATGAAAAGCGATGTTGACAAAGATGCCTTCGTAATGTTAGGGTTAGTGAAACAGCGCGCATTCGCCTCCCGCCTATCGGCGCAACGCAACGCCTCTACCGATTCCGCTGAAACTTTCACAAGTTTCCACCGCGAACCGCGAGCTCCGCCAACCTTCGTAACTAATCTCTCACACTAATCATTCCACTATTAAAACATTCCAAAATTCATCATACCTATCAACAAATAATTCAAAAATTATAGTGATACAGTGAGTCGAATATAAAGCGCTTACGAGCCAGTGAAGTGATGTGAACAAACAAATATGTATGTTTAAGTCAAATTTTCTGTAATTCCTGGTTTGCAAGGTTGAAAAATCATATAATGCGCTATGTCAACTTTGGGTGCGGGGACACGCGCGCTAATCGTTCTTCAAACAAGCCGTAAGACAGCCGTCGTGCTGTTTGCTACTTGTATGCCGTTTTTATTAGCACAGTGAACCAAGAAGGTTGTTGATAAAGAACAAAGAAACACGCTATCAAACGCTGCCGCTTTGTGCTGAAAAATGGACACAAGGTACGTAATAAAGTTTCGGGTTTAGGTATGCGTGCTTCAAACGCCGCGCGCCGCAACTATTTCAATTACTTTATGTGAAAGTAAACAAACAAACACATTCAGTTAGTCTTGTTCGATTGGTCACAGTTTATACGATGTTTGCCTTGTTATCCTAGTTCCTAATTGTATCCATTTAGAACAGACGCAATTGTTTCTGTTGTAAAACAATATATTTCAAATAAAAAATATATAAATGAAAACAATAAAAGTTAACGTTAATGTTACGGTTTTTAATGGATGGACAACTAATCCCTTCTTAAAAATAAAATTTTAAGTAGACATATACAAATAAGGTTAAATTATATTGTATCGACATTAATAATTATTATATCAGGAATGCAAATGTAGTACTATAATCATAATTATACTTGTTTTATGATAACTATATCGGACAACATTGTTAGTTGAACACACTTTAGGATCAATGACTTTCATCCCATTCTTATACTCATGAATAAGTAGATACAAATAACTCCATCTAATTGTATCCTTAAATTAAGAGGACGTTAAAAAATCATCTTATCCAAAAGCATTTTATAATGAAATTATTATACAATTGTCTATCGATCCACAATTGTATTAGAAGCAGTAAAGTTTTGGTTGCGACATCTTAAGACTTAATATTTATGCAAATCTAATTATTTTTCCATTGTACTTCCGTTGGAACCACTGAAAGGAATGTGGTTCAAACTGACATGTCCTAAAACCGATTAACAAAGAACTCTTATTTATCTTCTGTCATTAATGTTTGAAAACACATCTTTAGTTATAATGAAACATTTGAATCTTTTATAAACTCTTAGCGTTTTGTAGACAAGACGAAACTGATCACATGAATGCAATTTTGATGCGTACTGAATATTTCTTTCCAAATGAGAATTAGAACTTTATATTATGCATGATCTATTTTTAAGAAACCGCGCGTAAGAAACACTCACGTCGCATTTTGACAACAATGAATTAATAATAAAAGGAACATATTATGTGGATTTTCGATTGCTTACATGCGTCGGCAATGAATTTTATGACCTATACTTTAATACGTATTTAAAAAATGTAATTCAAAACAAGATAATATCGCAATATAAGTTCTCCATCAGCTCTTGTCCACACTGCAGTAAAAATAGACTTTAAAAGAAATTGAAAACGCTATTTATTAGTTATAAATGTACAAAGTCAACAGTTTGTTATTTGAACTTCGCAGCAGGCGTCATCACGGGAAGATTGTGTTGACTTAAAAACTCTTTAGAAATGTCTTAGAACAATTCTTTCATACGAATGAGAGAAATCGTTTCTTTTTCAATTACTCTTCCGTTTATATAACTTTTTTGCCTAGATCTAGGTTTCAAATGACTATAATTCAATTTAAGTGTTCCAAACTATCAATCTCTCGCAAAGTTTAAAGGCTTTTGAATTTGATTAGCGTATTGGTCGTGAAAGCAATTTATTTTCACTTTCAAGGATTTATACTTAGCGGAGAAGAATTTAAGATGATGAGAAATAGCTTGAAATTTTAACAGAAGTGCCGAATATTAGTTACGAACACAAATTGTCATCGTTTTACTTTGTACTATAAATATTTAAATTTGTCTTATTTTTGAAGGAATGTTATTTTCGATTGACCTTCATTTTCGAAACTTCCATTTATTAAATAACATCAATCGTATTTTTAAAATATGCCCAATAAATTAAAGCTTATAGTAATTATAGCTATATTGCAGTTAAAATTTGATATACCTGTTACTGCTGATAAACTTTACGAGTCTGTTAGACTACTTACTACTTTATACTTTGAATCGTATATTTAATCTTTTGATTAAACACTGCGGCTGAAACTTTACTAACTCCAGCTCAACGAACATTTTAACTTATTAGCCTCTTGTTGTTTTCAGAGATTAAATGGCGTTATATTAAATTTTTTAAGTAAGGATTATGATACGCTTCACTTTTTATGCAAATTTTTAGATACAACTTTTTTAATTTGTCTTAAATCTCTTTCTTCGGTATAATTATAATGACTGATTCTTATAAAGTAAAAATAATAATCTGATATTTTTTAACTAACGATATCTTTTATAAAGAAGTTACATTTGTATTACAACATGTCGACTGACAGAATTTTATGAAAAAAAAACTACTAGTTTTACTTTAAGCATCTTTATGGACCTATAGGACAATCATATGAATGAATTACAAAAGTATATTCCAAAAAAATTCTTACACATATTCTCGGAAACATAATATATTAAATGTTATTCACACATTACTTAGAGGTAACATTAATGTATTGAAGACGAATGTCTGCAAATGCTAATGTGTCGTTTATTCTCTGTTTACGCTTTTATCATGTGAAAACCATCCTACAGTATGTAATTACCGTATGAATTACAAAGATAAACATACATGTTTAATCACAAACATTGAAAAATATTAGCACAATGTGTTTCGTATTATTTACCAGTAATATATGACCGTAAATTGGTTAATTTTTATAATCCCAAAACCTCTATGTAAATTTGTTGTAAGTCTCGTAATTATTTGTTATCCTTAAAAGATTAAATTGATATTTAATTTAAAATTAACATAACTGATTCTCCCCTATAAAATTTTAGAATTTTATAAGTTAAACTTCAGACTGCCTTTTTGACCCTTTATAGACAGCTAGGAAGACAAGTATGGAATTATCCAGTTAAAAATAAAATCATGTACTCTGATCACGATTACATGAAATTATAAGATGAAATTTACGGTATGCCGTAGAAGAAGTAGATATATTTCGAACACTTGTAGAGTAATAAAAATTAATAAGCCATTCCGTTGACCTAAAACTGCAAAATTTGGCAAGAAGTATCCCACAAAAAATATGGAGAATAAAAACTATACTATTTGTATGGAATGGGGCAGTTTACTCGTTATCGTTCTACTTGTTTTGCAAATATAAGCTATCACGTGGAAGTACGTGCAATTTATTCGACTTTTGTACCATTCTCATTTCGATGTGTACGTGTAGTGAATTATAACACGCAATCGCCTACGTATGAAACACTATGTACATAAATGCATGTACCATTCATGGGAATTTAATACACAATGCTTTTTGCGTATTATTATAACATATACTTTTTATCTTTTCTTTATTAAAATTCTTTATAAAATTATAAATATGTGTCTAGGCCTAATTCATGATAATATCATTTTTGTAGGCAATCAACTCTGATACAAATATTATAAATTCACATTTTAATTATCTTAGTTATAGGTCTGTTTATTAGTTCTTTATTGTCTATTTGTAAGACACAAACAAACAAGGCAATATAATTATACTTCAGTAAATTATATTATTTGAAACTAGAAAATTTTTATGTGTATATACTGTCGTTTGAATTAGAAGCAGAAGGCAGAGTATGTATTTAAACTATTATCACCCATTACAGGTATACTACACCCAGTCATTTCGCAAATGGTATTTAAGTCGAAGTGTAACAGTTAAAGTTTAACAACTTTTCAAAGGACAGTCACATCACATTAAACATGAATAAGAGTTACTAGGTCCTGAATTTTTATGAAACTTAAATAAACGGAACTTAAAGGATATGAAGTGATTCGAACTAGCACGGCTTTTGTTGGCTAAACGAGAATTGGCAGCCAGCCACAAGGATATTGCTTTTATTTAAGTAAAAGGGAAAAACATCGTCATAACTACTTGCAAAAATCAAACACAAAGTTATGAGTTGATGAATGTTTTAAGGGCGACAATGGGTGAACAAAACAAACATTAATTAGAAATCTTATAAAACTTTTCTTTTAATACTATGTTGAACTATTTATTAGTTTCTTAAAATATCTGATGTTAAACCCTAAGTGTTTATCACAAGTTTTATAGGTATTTTTCTATTGTCGTAAATTTCGAGATCAGTTTTAAGATCCTAAAGTATTCGTGTTGATAAAATGGGTATCGATTTTCCGAGATTGTCATCTAATTTGGCCTAAAATAACCAACTGTTCTCATTTTTTTCTCATTACCTAATGAGCTTAATTTCTCTGAACGAAGACTGTAAAGTGATTCAATTCAACCAGATCGCTTTAACAATAGATAATTTAAATTTATCATAATTTTAATTATTATCAGGTTTTTTAACAGGTAAGCACATAGTAGTGTGAAAACTTCATGGATATGTGTACTTTTCAACATATTTGAAATATTACACAAACATGTTTCTTCCTAATATAATGTTTTGACGTCTCATTTATTTAAATGGATAAATTCTCATAGGATAACCGTTAGTTACGGGGAAAAGGGCATGGGTCTATGTCGTATTTCTATCACCTGAAAACTATTTTGGGCCGGATTATCCGATATTGAGGTCACATGCGCCCTGGCAAACACCTTTTTCTGTGACTACTAGACGTGCTCTAAGATTATGCTGTCGATTTTTTTTTAATTTCATTGACTTCAAAAGTTAACATATTTAATAAAAAATGAATATTAAAATAAATTAATGAACAAGATAAAGTAACAATAAGAAAAACATTTTAATGTCTTAATAACATTTCAAGCTGCTATCAAAAGTGAAGTCATAAAAATATTCTTCACATCCAAAATTATCTATCTATTTATATGATATAGTAGTACCTAATGTCTAGAAGAAATAAATCACATTTAAGTGATAAAGTTGCCAGTTATAAATTAGGTGTGAATGATTAATGTAGCAATGTGCAAAATAACGACGCGACAGTAACGTGGGCTTTATGTGTGAAATTTTAATTTATTGTCAGAAATTAAAATAATAGATAACTCAATTCTGTATAAACACAAAACGCCTATTTTAAGTATCGTTGTTTAATCCACATCTATAAATTATAATATCCTCTATAAAACTAGGTCAAAATAAATTCCATAGATTAAAATCTACTTTGCTTACCCTAAAATAGAACTAACTTGAACGCAATTTATGGAGCTAATCTAATATAAGTCTATGTTTATCGTTTTGAAAGGGATTTTGGGAACCCATAATTACCCTTATAAAAAGTCGGGGCTAATAGTCGGTTTTATAGGGATTTCCGTATTTATCGAAAAAAAAGTACCTAATAAAAACCTACTTAATGAAAGTTATTGAAGTTTAGGCGGTAATTTTGTTTTTGATAACGTCGTTGAAAATGTTTAATTGTTGTTAATTTTAATGTCAAAACAACATGGTATGTAATATATAAGTAGCGTCACGAATCTTTAGCGCTGAACGAAACCTGCGAAGAAGCCAAAAATAAGGTATCGAGGGGACGGCACGGTGATCGTCGGGTGCGCGAGCGTTGCACCAATACGTCAATTACGAGTGCGATTCTACCGATGCGCAGCCATTCTTCAGCACCGCTAAACATCCGTGACGCGACCTATAATTCACGCGATTATTACGTGTAGTGTTTAACATGTGAAAAAAAATATTCCGCTATCGCTGCGTATAAATATGCGTTTATTTCACGTTAGACTTTATTTTACTTTTGTATAATAATATTTTGGTATGTTTTAATAATCGTAAGCAACGTGTAACAGAAATGTGTAGTCATATTGAAGGATCGCAAAGAATAAGAAATTTTAAATTAATGTAATGAAAATTCATTTAACTTGAATTATTTATAATCAAGATATTGATTTTTTATTTCTATTGACCAGCATATCGATTTTTAAATTTATCTATACTATGACATCACTTAACCTATCAGCTGTTACATGTCAATGTCCGAATGACCGTTATTTTGACAAGGAGTTTTATTTAAAAAAGTTACTGCTGTCACTGTCATTAGATGTCAATACTTTTGACGTGTGATATGTAATTTATTATTTTTTTTATTCAAATTATCTTTAAAGAAAGTGTATTTTACGAATAGCGAGTATTACGAAATGGTTCTCTGTGTTAGTGCATCTCGATGATTTATTGACGGTAGACCCGTGGAACAACGTCGCCTGTTGTAATGTGAATCGTAAGACATTATCATTGTGAAAGTAAGTGCCTATGGTGTGGTGATTTAATAACTGTATTAAAAGTATTAAATTAAAAGATTTCTAATAAGGGGTTTCTAATTACCATCTAAAATATATTAATAACTTTAGTGTCATGTGAGATTGTGCGAGTGAAAAACTAACAACAACCTAGATTTTGGGCAAGGCCGCGACGACACCCGGCGCGGCGGCTGCCAGCGTACTAATATACCAAGCGTATACCAGGAGCGCAGCAGTGTAGACTGTAGAGGAGGTTAGTCGAATATCATTCTTACACTGTGTAGTGATTTGATGAACACTTTACGTTCTTAGGTTTCCTAAGTTTTTATAAAGGAATATTTGAGTCGTAGGATTAAATAAAGATCAGTTTATTTGTACTATTTTATGAATTTTTATTGTGTTATATAGATACAATAAATTTATTAGTACATATAAATATACCCATAAGTAGTAAGATGGGATCGTACCATCCTTCCAACGGCAACATTTCCTAAACCAAGTCTTGTTTTGGTCAATAGATAGAGGTGACTAATGTCTAACGGTGCTCCAAAATGTTCTGATTAATGCTCCATATCACTCATACTCGATGTTTCGTACTAAAATAATGAAAGACCACAAAGTTTAGTTGTTCTTTATTCAGATACGCACTAGGTTTATTTAAAAAAGGAATATATTATAAAAAAAAACATTAAGTTTTTATATGTGTAGGTGAAGTAATAAAGTTTAACTCTTTCTCATATTAAACTTTTGTGGAATCAGCTTCGTAATGCAGTATGAATCTCAAAAAAGGGTGTATCTTTCCCTTAAAGGGCGGCAACATACTCGTGACATCGCGAGAACTCATGGGCGACGCTGATCACTTATCCTCAGCTGACGCGCCTTCTCGTTTGAGTCATATATATATGAAAAAAAAAACTTTTGAATAAAAAACCAAAAAATATTTTACCAGGCTGTGTAAAATATGTTTATTTCCATTGATTTCTTTACGTTACATCATCTTTAATAACGATGCTCACCAAAACACACTAATAACCAATATAAATACCGTATCTGGCTTTTCCAATACGATACACGACTTTATTAGGAAAATATGCGCACACTTTTTATATATTTTATATCATTCACGATATCATTCTACGAAAAAACAAGTAATAGAAAGTTGCTTTATTAAAGGCACATATATTTTCCGTACCAAAAGATGAAAACAGAAACGTATTACTAAGAACCGTCACCAGCATCTAAAGAATTGAGAAATCTATAAAATAAAAATGATCAGAAATGACGATATTTTTTGCCGCTATAATAGAAATAACTGTCATATATTATATAATTAAAGTATTATATGATATTTAAGAAGCACGGACGCACAAACGTAATGCCTTTTATTGTTCGATATCGATAACTTCAATAGGCAATTGAGATATTCAGAACATAATAAATTAAATATTCCGTTAATGGTAAAATTACTCTTAATAAAATGAACATTTAAAGGGAGTTTCTGTGATAATCAAACTAGGTATAACATAAACTAAATTCAAGCTAAAAGCTTTATTTTTGAAACATTTTAAACAAAACCTATTTTTTCTATTCTCATAGCCATACATAATAGATAAGGACATTTTAACGATTCCTTTTTTTATGCCATGAAATTCAAAAGTAAGGTAAATATCAAATGTAGGAGTATTTTTTGCTCTAGGTTCTTCCGTTCCGGCTGATTGGATTACCTTCTGTAATCGGCTTGATTGCGACTTTCTTGGCCAGATTTTATCTAGACGAAGTCATATAATTACAGTTGGTAACTACGAAGATGAAATAGAAACGATGTCAAACAATGAGAATATAAAAGAAATCAGAATGATCAAGGGATATGATTCTGTCTTTTATATTATATAACAGAATTATTCATCTTTTCCCAAGATAGTTTAATGTGCTTTAACCAGAAAACGAATCTTGGAAATAATAGGAAAGACATGACATGACTACTACTAATGATACTATTCCTAAAATAATATTCTAATATATAATAACGAGTTATAAAACTTTATAAAGGCTTGAAGTCATCATTCCTTATTCAATATGTTAAATAATTTTTTAAAAAAGAATACGATTGAAAACTACATAGACTAAAATAACTTTTAATACTATCCTCCGAGGAGTTATACGTTCCTTAGCATGAAATATTTGTAATATAAGTAATAACCGAGTCAGGTTTCAAATCCATTCCTTCGTGCATGTTTTAAGAAATAGAGCGGAGAAATATATTCTTGTCTCCAGTACAAGGTAAGAAGTATTGAAATTTGTATCACTGTGTATTTTTTTCCTGGTAAAAGTATTAGGTTTTGTATTAGAATATAAAAAAATACTATGAATACATCAACTGAATTACATTATAATATATCATTAAAATTTACGTATAAAATACAAAGACGGAACAGTATTAAACTTGTTAACTTCGGTTATACGGTCGGGTGCGTTTTTCACGTTTCATTGGCTTGAGTTAAACGTAATCCGAAATAATCATATCATTTGCTCTATAAAATCACCATTAATAATGAACATATAATATATCTCTTTCTCCCGATTATCAAGCAAAGGACTTACACAGCTTTACATAAACAATGAACGTTGATTCACGAACTGAACGATATAAAGACATTGAAAGCTGAGGCTTGAGAGATTATGCACTTACGAAGCCAGTCTGAATAGACGCCTAGTTTAACGAACACCTCGGTATGAATATACGGTCAAGTACGGTGTAACTGAGAAGTCTGAAAGCTGGCCATGACCCCGACATGATGCGGAAAGACAAAGGTTGGTTATGGAGTTTATAAGGATTTCCTTGCTATTTAAAGGAAGCAAGTAATTTGAATACTAAAGTAATTGTATTTCAACGATTGAAAATGGGTTAATATTTATCATTCTCAAATATAGTATTTACCATGGTTGGTACCATATTTGTGTACAATAAATAATAATATGAATATTAAAAAGTTGAAATAATGAATAGCAAAGTAGGTAAATAAAAATGTAAGTCGTATTTAAAATGAAATATGTAGGTACATAAACTTTAGGAAAATTTTAGTAAAAACCTGTTTTAATGATAATGGTAGTACTCAGCGTAACCCAAATATTGTTTGCCCAATCCACGATCGAATCACGAAAATCTCCTATGACGCACATTTACTAAAGAGTTTAATGTGTGAAAATATCGTACCGTTATTGCGAACATATTTTATCAAAACAATATATGCCATGTAGCATTCGCCGGGGATTTGTAAATGTGACGTCTCGAGTATAGTTTCAGTATTTTTGTTGCTAGCTAAATTAAAATTACCGATCTCTTATTGGCTTGGACTCACATCAATTTTATCCGAGATAAATAACACATATTATACACATATACATTGAATATTAAAGATTATCTCTGTAAAAAGATTATATAAATAAGAACCGTGACAAAGGACAAATAATAATATAGTTTGTTTTGTGATTTTCAAAACAAAATTGAATTGGCAATCCATACCAATTCAATGTTTGAAAAGAATTGAATTTTTTTTTAATTCTAAATGTACATGTGTAAAGCTGTCATAGTTGTCTATAACTAAATTTGATCAAAATTGCAATTGAAATTTAAAAGGAAAGATACGGAATTTTACATATTCACATACAGAGATAAAATTTAGATAATGTGGTTTTTAATAAATCAAATATATTTTAATACAATATAAATAATAAGCTTTAAAGAGCTTGAATAATTTCTTATTTGAACGAGTAAAATATATCATAGCCTTACATTTAAAGACAATTTGAAGAAAAGCCTCTTACTACAAAACGTTTTCTCGAATGTGTGAGAATATTTATGTCTTTTTCCGCAGAGATGACAATTCGTTCATTGTATATTTTAGTACGTCCGTATTGACAGCATTTTGATTCGGCGTGCCTCATATTTTATCTGGTCGTTTCTTAGAAATTGCTTCCGTAATGGTGAGGGAAAGTTTATTACTAATACAAAATGACAGCTTTGACCGCAATTTCGCCAGTGATCTGGAGCTTAAAATATGGTTTATGTTCAGTGTAATGTCTACGATTAATTTCATAAAGTAAAACGAAGTGAGTTGTATATTTTTGTTAATTTAAACTTGCACAAGCTTCAACATTGCAATAATTATGCAAAGAACTTATAATAGAATATAATATATTAAAGACAAAATCTATTGCAGATTGCTTAACGCTCGCAGGACAGTGACCCTTTTCGTATATGAATACTTTAATTTTTTAGTAGATTTAGTGCAATATTTTCTCAAAAGTTAAACGTCTTTTTATACAAATACAAAAGTAGGTAAGAACCTTCTCTTTAGGGGAATTGCGTTGAACAAA
This sequence comes from Eurema hecabe, assembly GCA_026213755.1. Taxonomy (NCBI): domain Eukaryota; kingdom Metazoa; phylum Arthropoda; class Insecta; order Lepidoptera; family Pieridae; genus Terias; species Terias hecabe. Next base: position 4,942,811 of record JADANM010006178.1, read on the forward strand.
ACAGCTGTGTTAATTTTACTCGTGTAGCGATAATCGCCGAGTTAGGACCGGGATAAGCGCAAGCCTGAGCTTACAAGAGGCTTACATTATTTGTTACATTAGGCTTTTCTATTACATGTATAATACAGTTTTTTGGAACAAGCATTGTTTTTCTCAACGACTCAAATAACATAGGCGAGGTCTTTTAATAAGAACTACAAATAGCAAACTATTATATTAAGAATGAATAATGTATAAATGATAATAAAGTAATTTAATTTCTCCATGACTTACCTTAACTTCAATTCTATACTTATATAATAAATGTGTTAGTATTGTAAAGAAGTGATAGTACGAGTATATCATATTTTTTGTTTCCCTCGGTCAGTCAGTTGGGAGTCTCGAATGACATAGGCAACTTTTACGGCAAAAAATATCTCATTCTAAAAGACAATTCATGTTTCGTTTCTACCAGTAAAACATAAACACCGAATATTTTTCACTATGTTACACTATGTATCGCGGTACGTCAAACAGTCATGTCGATGAATATTTACGAGAATCAAATAGATAGTGGAAAATTTAACTATTAAAGCCTCGGAGCGCTTTACTTAGCTTTGTAGCGGGGTTTCAAAGGCCACGAGTCAACAAGCTTTTGAAATCATTACAATGCACGTCACATCGATCAACAATACTTAATGAATCTGAAGAGAGATTTGAGAGCATTAGTACTGTAAGAAGTGGTATAAACTGAGCTCTTAATTGTATGCAATAAAATTCAATTAAAGTAGATAGTGAGAGAGAATACCATATTGATTAAAAGAACTAGTTAAACTACTAGTTACTCGTTACTACGACTAGTTACTAGTTATAAAGACTAGACTAGTTGAATAACGGTTACCTATTTCAACTGGCAATTTGAGAGGTCAAAATGCTACGCAGCACGTTAAATGTTTAAAAAATAACTAGCGATATCTCAATAAAATATGTTTACGGTTTTTCCAATGATTATAACTAATAAATGTTATTAAATCGAATTAATGAATCAAATAAAAAAATCTATATTATTGTATATATTAATGAATAAACATTAAAAGTAAAAAAATGAAATGCGAACGCCACAAAATATTTGTAAAAACAAATATTTTTTATTGTTGAATACTTTACAAACTGTTCAATTAAATCTGTGAAACACTGAGTGAAATAATCTTGATGTCTTATTACAATATAATTGTTAAGAACTCTTTTATAGAATCCTTTTTATGTTAAGAATTTCAATCTGAAGTTAAATTACTATGAATATTGTAAATATTTATTCTTGATATTGTTGGATAACTGCTTAAATTATTATTAGAGAAAAATTACGTACTTGTAGTATGTTCTCTTTATTTATTCTAGATTTATTCTTTGTAATAATATGACGATTCAAAAGTGTTACTATAATAGACTGGTTGAATAGATATTCTACACATTTGGCCTCGCCTTCGACTATATAAATTCTACACGGTGACATTTTTTTATATTTAATAACTTTTTAAATAATTTATTTTACTAGTCTCTACTATAGAAATGTAACAAACGTATAGTTAAAACTTGTTTGTCAAACTTGTCCATCTTTTATTATTTTGACTGAAAAATGTGAAAGGGCTTTTATAGGCCTAAAAGCCATAAAAGCTGTTAAAAGTAAGAAGTTTTTTCATTAATTATTGAACATTCGAATGTTCACCGATAACGATGAAAAAATAATGGAGGAAAATTTCCTGTGAATTGAGTTTTAACAGAAAAACAGACACTTGCTCATTATCATAATAGTCATACGAATAGTGTTTTAACATTTTAACACCGTAATTTCTGAATTTATTTTTTTATAACTTCGACTTATTGATTTTTATTAATCCGATATTATATTTTTTAAATGATATATTTTATGTAATTTGTCATCTATGCATTAATGCTAAATATCAAAGCTTCCTATGACATTAGGACAATCATAATAAATGACATTTACATAAAGGTATGTTTACACGCTTGCCAAACCTTAGCAAGCGGCAAACAGCCCCAAGTCTCAACAAATCTCGTTTGGCGTTTGAAAGGAGTTTACATGCTTGGAAACGCGTCAGTTTGCAAGATAGATCCAAGCATGGCGGACATTGAACTTGTGACGGCGATTGCATTTGGTTTATCGTACTTTTATTTAAAATACAAGTTGCTTTTGAAAAGCGAATATCACAATTTGCCATATAATTTCCATTACGACTCCGGAGCAGTTAAGCTCCACTTGTGTTCATTTGCGTCGATTATTACTTTCCATCAGGTTGCTCATCTGATTTTTTGCCCCTTATATTGTGAAACATCAGAGTTTAAAATAAATATACTTCAGGACTCAGCGCCATCTAGCCCCCGCGAAGCAAAACTTGTATTATGGGAACTAGACAACGAATAAATTACATTTACTTATTTTTGTTTCGTAAATATATACACACGATAATATGTATCGTCGTAACACCCAGTCCCCAGAAATTTCTTTTTATGTAAATTACAAATATTTTTTCCGGTGTGGGTATCGGGGATCGAACCCACAACCCTTCGCACAGAATGTGGTTGCGCTACCACTGCGCCAAGCGGTCGTCAAAATTAATGTTTTTTAATTTTATATTGTGATTATCAGCCAGTAACTGTTTATTTTGTTACAGCACAACAAATTCTGGTCAAGATGACGACTCGGACTGGGCGAGAAATGCATCCCTCGAAGATTACTTAAGTCAAAACTCTACTAGTGATATGCTCGGTACGTGTTAATACATTAATCATATAAGAGTATCATTATTAAGAAAACAAATAAGAAACATTTGAAAGAAATTAAAAAGCATTTAAAGAAATACAGTTCAGAAAATGGAAGCAGACATTATAGTAGACGTTTAATGTTTATTGGAATTAACAAACATTAAGCTTAATAAGTATTTAGTTAAATTTGCCTCTAGACTCTATTAGCGGTTCTTCAAATATGCAAATAGTTTTTCTCATTAGGCAAAAGATACTTTTTTTAAAACATTATCTAGGCACAATAATTTGGTATTAATTTATTAAATTATAAAAGATTGCCTACCTAATTTATTAACGCAATATATGAATATATGATGAGTAATGTATATACCTAAAACTCAAAGGAAATTCAAATTCCACAATACGAATTTGGCTAGGATTATCCGCAGGAAAGTAAATTACAGTGAAGTAATTTCTGAGCGAGCTTTATTTCCTTAGACACTTACGATCCATGAATAACTCTTGCAAAGGGACTAGAGTTATTTTAATATATGTGTACATGAGAAATATATCAAATACGAATGTATTTTATTAGCATAATGTACTGTAATTTATTCACACAAAGAAAATATTAGATATTCCCTAATGTTATTAGATACGTCTTCTACAGAAGAAATACACTTAAGTGTTCGCCACGACATAATATTATAAAAGAAAATGTTGAAACGTATTTTATAAAAAAAAATATTTGCTTAAGTTATCTGCTGCTAAAGTAAGTTGGAAAAATCCATGCGAATATATCTACATAGCTTAAAAATCAGGGAAACAACTTGATAGAGATATTTTCTTATATATTATATTTACATGTCATTCCATTAAGGCTTATCGCTCAACATTTTTATTATCTCATAATCTGACAGAGCTTCTGTATTATGAGTTACTTCCCCGTGATTTCAATATAGATAACCGCTCTTTTAGCAATGTTTATGATCCGTATTGACGTTCATTTTGTGTATCAATATGTAATAAAGATACAGGCAATAATAGTATACTTCAGTCTTGTATTTTCTTTTGTCTAAGCTGACTAATAAAGGTTCTAATCTCAAAGATATTGAAAATCTTTGTAAATATTTATTTACTTGTATTTATTCTGGAAATAAGCATTTTAATTATCTATAATCCAATTATAATATCTAATTTACCTACAAGTATATTATGTCAAACATCAATCTACACTAACTACAGCGAAAATACGAGTATATTACCGGTAAAAACAAGACTGCTTACTTCTACAATTTTTACCATATTATTTAATTAGTTCTTACTCATTTCATGATCGTTTCGTAATTAACTAAGTATACAAAAATAGTGTCTGTGCATCTTCGCTTACAAAATTTATTGAAATAATTTTATTCCATCTTCAATAGGCAGAATTATATAGAAGACTAAAAATATACTAAGTGTCAACTCAACTAATACATAAGGCGAGGGATCAGTAAAGTTCCGGGTACATTCAGTAAACCGTAACACTTACTTTCAGTAATGGTCTTCACGAGCCTTATAAAGTATTAGCCACGCGGTATTATCCGGGGAGGCGTTTCAGCAGGAATTAGATTGAAAATTCACTTACTTAAAATCCTATTTTATCAATTTATTCAATTCAAGTCTTTTAACAATTACCGCTGCATAAAATTATCTAAATAGTCCAGTCATTGTTCATTAGTACAAATCAAACGAAAAATTCGTAATTATACACGGAAAACGTAGATTGAAAAAAGTGTTTTTTTCTTAACTAAATTCACAAATATTTTGATCGTTGACACTAATAGGAGCTGATGGCTGCGTTACTTAAGAGGGTTGTATTACGGCCTATTTATAGATATTCACCAAATAACAGCTAAATTTATTGAGTAAGTTTTGCGTGAAATAGTAATGAACTTCCATAAATCCATACTAGCGTAGAAACTTTCGCGTTTATAATGTTAATAGGATATGGTTTCAGGTTGCTCGGTGTGACGTTGATATAACAAATATTTGCACATACAACTAGCGATACATCGACAATTACATATTACAAATCGATTTGAGGCGAACTAGCTAATGTATAATTTCGATTCAACGTGAATTATAGACCAATGATCGTCAAGTTAGAATCGTCATAATGCCGCTGTTTAAATGTTACATTTTTACTGTTAAGAATTTTAAAAAACCATATACTTACATAAATTATTTTAGTTATTATTAATAGTTAGTATATAAAATAAATAATGGCTAAATGGGTTATGTAAAGTTGGACATCCAGGTATAAAATAGCCCAGAATAAGACGTAATAATTCTAATCAAACGGGAACATAATCTGTATGGGTGCTGCAATAACTAAATTGTTTATAAATTATACCTACTAAAGTTTGCTTACAAACGGCTAATAGGTATATTTAGCTCCTGGTAAAACCTGCTTTTATCATAATATCTTGTCTTCGACAATACCGTACTGGCTTTAAATCAAGTTACACTTTAACAAATTAAAACAAATCAATGCTTTTAATTGCAACCACATCGTAGTTTATTGATAGTTCTTTGATTGAAAGAAGAGGTCCACGAGTATTACGGTGACAAATTATCGTTACAATCTAACGAGATTTATAAACTACGATGACACGTAATTTAGTATATACTTCTCACTTATCTTTTAATATACATAGAATATAATGTAATAATTGTTTCAGACACGCTATACGATGTTCCTACTGGCATGATAGTTTTGCTATCCTTCCTCTACGGATCCATATCAGTGTTAGCCGTGATCGGTAACTTTCTGGTGATGTGGGTCGTCGCTACATCTCGCCGCATGCAAAGTGTTACAAACTGCTACATAGCCAATTTGGCACTAGCTGATATTGTTATAGGATTATTTGCAATACCATTCCAAGTAAGTATAATAATTTAGTTTTATATACAAGTTTATCCGTTATGAAAACAAATGAAACGAGCGCAAGCCTGAGTTTCCTATATAGCTTTAAAAAGTCTTGCCATAAAAATAAAGCGAAGGATTTTAAAAATAATTAAATTTTATGTAAGTGCTAATAAATCACGGTGGATTGGATCGGATAAGCGTCCCATCGTACTTATCTTTATTTCTCATTTATATTTTTAATATCTTTTAGTGTTTTACTTAATTATATTTGAGATACTTAAGTAGGTATTTTCTTTTTTGTCTTTAGGTATCATTAGTCTAGTGACTAGCTTTATTACACAAGAGCAAAGGCTTTCCTTTCAAAGCCTTAATTGACCCCGATTTTTTATTAAGCCTATTGCTTTGAAGAGCTTTAAATAAGTCTAGACTAGTGCTAATAAATAATAATTAATTCTAGAATTTATTTATTTTATTTTGTGCTACTAAATTTCGTTGTCAGTAAGTAGTTATTTTTTTATTTAACCATACCGGGGTAGCTTAAACGCAATTCAGTTCTAATCGTTTATCATAGTATCGATATAAATAAAAGATTTCCTATATATTTAAGTGTTTATATAAAACATGACATTAGCTTTCACTCGAAAAAACACAAGTAGCTCGTTAGGGTCCAAATGATCGTGAGTCAGACGAAGAGTTTTCGAATAATCTTTTATTTAATTTAGTTTTGTAAGGGTTGAGTGCGCACTTTCTGAAGGACGTTGCCTTATTGTTATCAGGGACAGTCGGCAAATAAACAAATAAATACGTTTTTCTTTTCTTTTACCCTCTCTGACCAAAGATGTGGCGAGTATTTAGATTAATGTTTTTCTTCGATAAATGACGTTAGTTGTAAAATATACCATGGTGCTACTTGTCTTTTTTATAAGTACTTATTGAAGTTATTACCATAGTCAGGGCCATCACAATTCTTTAACACATTTTTATTATATTAATAAGTATGCCATCTCCTTATTAAATTATGAAACCTATTGACAGTTCCAAGCAGCGTTGCTACAACGATGGCTACTTCCTCACTTCATGTGCGCATTCTGCCCCTTCGTGCAAGCTCTAAGTGTAAATGTCAGCGTGTTCACCCTAACCGCTATCGCCGTGGACAGACATCGGGCTATCATCACACCTTTAAGGTAATACTACTAAATCCAATAATTTTTATGATTTAAAACATTTATTATACGTCAAAAGCTAATTAAATTAATAGTGAGATTGTTATAAAACATATACAAAGAAAACACGTCTAGTCAAATAAGCAATTAAAAGTCATATAAGGTTGCTTTTTATATGTCGTAAATGGAATAAATAATAAAGACAATAAGAGCCTAGATTGGCTTGTAACCATTTTTAATTAGCTTGTAATTAGCGGAAAACTAATTACTTTTATTTAATATCGCTTGCTCACAATGTATCAAAGTGTACTACAAAGTCAATGTAGTGAATAATACTGAAACAGACATCTTGGATAGTTGCGAATTTACAAACCCTCTACAGTCTATCTTAAGATGTTAATTAAAACTTTTGTAAGTAAAAGCGCTAATAGTTTAAGAGCACACTTTATTGAAAATCCCATTCGTACTCGTTCCTTTAGCAGCTGTTTCTTTTATATAAATAAGAACCAATAAATTGAATAACAAAAAAAAACATCCTAAAAATCTTAACAAATCCTTTTCGAGGAGATTTTCTGTTTGAAAAGAAAAGATTGATGGTAGGGCTTAATAAGGAAAGACAGCCACTTTTACTTAATCATCCGCATGGAATATAACGTATTTATTTCGAATATGAGCTATCATATGGAACTCGTATAAGACGCGTATCGTTGTTGACCGTTTTTTATAACTATAAGACGGACATTAAAACATTATTCATAGTCCATGGAATAGATTCATGAAAGTAATGGATTCTCTCAATATTATACAATTTTGACAAAATAAAAGACCGGGATAAGACGTTATTATATACGCCGAACTAATTTTTTCATACCCTGTCGTCATGAATATTAATTATTATCCCTATTTAACAGTCGTAAAACATGCACACAACAAGCACTGTTGTGTGCACAATGTTCAGTTCATATGTCCATATGTTCATATGTTCATGTGTGTTCCACTTAGCTTCCCCTAAGTCCGCATCAGAAGCGGCTCCCATACGAACTATCGAGTACTAAGCCCCCCCGCCACGACAAGGCAGGAACAACCCCGGGGGGGTGTTCATATGTCCCTTGTATCAAATTAATCAACTGATTATTTTCGTTGTCCTTATGATAAAATATAGCTACTGTTGTATTTTATTATAATAATAACCAAAGTACTACCATTACTAACTACCCCTACTACTAACTACCTGTACCAATAAGTGCCAATCAAATTTTCAGTAGTATTTGCCAAAAACGGCCTTAGAGACACACACCTTGTATATAGGCTCTCTATATAAACTTTATATAAACTTTCGCGTTAATAATCGCTTAGAAACTGATTCCTCAATAAAATGTGATGAAAATTTTTGACGATGCTTAGCAACGAACTCGTTCACTTTCAAATCAGACGACAGCGGAATATTTACTCTCTATCAAATATAGGAGTACTTTTCCGATCATCGATATCGAAGAAAGTTTTATGAATTCAATTCTGAATATGATATAATATATATAAGTTGGTAAATGGTTGTTGATATGATATTGGATTTATTATGTAAAAGTTACTTCCGTTCCCATAGCAATACCAGGATATAAAGTATCTTAAGATTGAATCCTGGACCTAATCTACCTCTATACCAAGTTTTAACCAATGTATTTAGTACTTCTTAAGTCCTATCCTAACAATCTTTCGTACTTTTTATATAGGTAAGGATTCTAAAGTTTAACTATGGATATGGATATCTCTATAAAAATACACGTTTATATGTTTAGAAGAGCATCATCAAAAGTATAAAATTCAACACGCTCGAATCCCACACAGATTATATTAAGAATCTGAAGCTTACAATCGAGCTATAAACTTCAAACCAAATTACAGTAACATTTAAAACAACAAACATCTATTCTTGAACACAGATTCGCGCTTTGCACCTCATAACCAATGCGGTTTGTTGGAAGTAACTCGAAAGTCAAACTTTATATCCACATCACAAGATGTCTTAAAACTGTTAACCTCAATTAGGGACTATAAAACTATTTTTTACCTGCCATGCCAAAACAAAACACGGTACAATAAGATATACATACATTAACTGGCCTTAGCCCGCAGTCTTATAGTAAATTGTGTGATCCTTAATATGATCTATCTCAGGTATCACGCGGGTGAAACTGCTGGTTGAGTAAAAGTATATAATAACATAACTTCAAAAACATATGAGTTCTAAGCTGCCTACAAATTGTTGGCTAATATGTTCTAAAATGTTGCATATAAACCTCTCATGAAGCTATTTATGTCCCAAATATACTCGTTAACCGCAGGCTTAAGTTTAATTAAACCTAAATATATTACCAAAGCAAACCAGTTTTACTCCAGTTTTAATATAATATTTGCTTAGGTCTTAGAAATTGTTTATAGGCTTAAACCTAAATCTTTTTAGACTTCAAATTACTACACCTGTAGGTATAGTAATTTGTTAAGTCTAGAAATTTCTACTTTCAAAATTAAAGGTGAAATAGAAAGCTTAAGGTTATGCTAATGGAGTATTAATACTTGTAATCGCCTAAGAATTTGAAATGTTACTCCCCTTTAACCCAGACCTTTAACTTAGGTAAAAGTCCAACGCTGACTTTTAATTAAAATAATCAAAATTTATGGTATATTTAAATACGACAGAAAAATTGAAGGGAAGTTAACGTCCATAGCAATGGGTGCTACAGCTTGAATTAAGATATACCTATTTCGAAAAGAGATTCATAAAAGTTAAAAAATTAACCAAAAAATAACGTTAGGCGAGAACCTCTTTGTTTGCAAATGAGAAAAATTTGGTCGTACACTGATCACAGTGGAAAGAGAATCCAACTTCTTTATATACGACGGTTTTTGGTTGCCTAAAGGTCATTTTTAGACGCAATGTAATACATTAGTAACAGAACCGGCTACATACTCAGATTCATTCTCATACCATATAAGTTCATAAATAATAATTAATTATCCATACATTAAGTACAATTGATTTATGAATACTATGGCGATTCAAGTGTTATGTATAGCCTAGTAAAATAAAGATATATTTGACTTTATTTGGCCTGTCACACACTCACTGTACTTTAAGATCAAATACTTACTCTTACATTATAATTTTTAACTATTTGGAAAAAAGCCAAATTTAGTTGCCTAAGGTAAGAAATGTATATTACACGATACGAAAATATTTTATATTATATAAAACTCGTTAAAGCAAATAAATGAGCTATTCAGTGAAAATTTATATAATTATAGTCATAAAACCAATTCTGCGAAAAAATTACAATCGGAGCGGAAACATTTATGATTTTCCTCTTCCTAAACCAGCTTGTATTAAATAGCTATTTTTGTATGATTTATGATAAATGTTCCCTATTTACTCGATACGAAATCCCAAACGTCGCTATTGCTAGTTATTGCTAGTTACAAGTACCATCAAATGTTTTCAGTTGGTTGCTTTGAACAGTTTCTGTACAACTTCTTAGCAAACTCGTATTAAAGTTGTAAAAGCAGACAATGACTACATTCGAGCACAAGTCGGTCTTAGTTATAAATACGATACTGTTTTAGAAATAAATGGTCAGTCTCGCTCTTTATACATTTTAAATGATCACGATCTTATGAATGCTGGTGATAAATTTTTTGTATTACCGTAAATATTCATGTTTATATTTTTAAAGATTGTGTAAAAAGTCTTGAGGCTTGTGATATTGTTGTTTAATGGTTTAACGTAAGAAAAAAATGTAATGTATATAAATATCTTATCAAAAACATAAATGTGAATGAGAGCCAAGTTTAATATTAATAAATGCCTTGGTTGTTGACTTCAACGACAAAAGAAGTGAGATCTAAATGGGTGCCAAGTTCAATGGTCAGTCTTGAAATTTATTTATTAGTAACAGTATAACATATCGTATCTTCGTATAACGTAAGATAATGAATTGTAGGCTGCGGTCTGTCTTGGCTAGTTTTTATAAACATATCAACGATTTTTTATGTTCGATCGCTAGTTTCTACCAACAATCCAAGTTTTCGGAATTATAAAATAAGAACGGAAAATTCTGTGTAATATTTGTAGGTTTAGAACTTGAGAAAGCATTAATTCATACATGAAAACTAGCCAAGACGTAAGGTCTGACCTTAGGCTAGAACACATTATCCTATGTTATATATAATTAACTATCGCGATAATTTTAAGTCTCTAGATCATTTGGTATTAAAGTTTTTCTATAGGTCAGTCCGTCAGTCAATGATAAAAATGAGGATTTTTGGACATTAATATCTTAATAACCGTTTAGAGCAAATATTTATCTCGCGTAAAATAGTTTTTGATTTATTAGAGAGTCAAAATTGGCTCCGAATGGTTCGTAACACATGGAGCGGCTCGCCAGTTCTGTTTCTTGAACCTGGCTTGACACGCTACCACGTGTCTAGTCGTATTCTATATTAAATTAATGATAATGTAATTTTTTAAATACCGGTAGAATATAATAGTGTGCTCTTTTAAGAAATAAAACAATATGTTGCAAACTGATATATTCATCAACAATTGACGACGTTGCGAGATTTATTATTATCTATAGTCTTAAAAAATCAGATGGTTTTAAAAAACTTAAAACTAAATGTGTACTTAACTTCTACTTTATAAATTTTCAAAAGACTTTTTTGTTTTAGTGCGCATACGTCGAAACGAGTGGCTAAAGTGATAATAGTATTTATTTGGATACTAGCATTGTCTCTGGCAGCGCCTATGGCCATGTCATGGGAGGTCGTCATGGAAGCAGAACAAGATCCAGGTGAGAAAGAATTAAAAATTAGACGTAAACATAGGTTTTATTTATTTATTTTTTCGTTTTTGTTTCATCACATCTGCAATACAGACCAAAAACCTTGGTTTAGGCTCCAGTATCCCACGATATGTTACGAGAAATCATGACCATTATAATATTATTAAAGTCTAGCAAGTACTCTCAAAAAATAATTCAATAATCATGTGTATCTTCTGGTTTAGTGTAGAAAAGCCTCATTCCACTGCTATCTTCCTACCTCACTTCACTCCCCCATTCAAAATAATTCCAAATATCTCAACTGATAATTCTTTTATAAAAGTTGTTCCAATATCAAAAGTCAAGTCGTTAATCTTAAAGATGACAGTCCAAATTGATACTTATCGTTATAAATTTTTTAATTACAGTTTCAAAGTTATTTTATGAAAAGCCGTTTTGTACGGCGAGTGATTTCGGCTCCAATTCATTGGCCATATATCGCCTTTTGCTGTATATTTTTCAAGTGAGTAAGGGTTTAATATTTTCCGTTAGCGAATTTAATAATAGACTGGAGATTGCGGTGATTTCAATGTGAGGTCAAGTGAGAAGCCCGCTTGGATTTTCACTTATTATAATGAAATTTTAGAAAACCATATCTAATAGTTAATAGTTATTAAGGATTTGGCTAGTTTTCATTAAATCACTTTGCTGAAAATTTATTCTGAAGATTACAAAGAAGAATATTTATTAAAACTCCAATCAAATAGGCTAATAAATTACTGCATTGGTTTGATTTTTTTAACGTATGTTAAGCCAAAATACATTATAAAATAAGTGATTTACCTACGAATCTAGTCGCCACTTCATTCGACAATTTGTTTATTATAGTACTATTTGTATGAATTGTTTTCAGTACGTAATACCGTTATGTGTGATAACATTCGCATATGCTCATATGGCTATGAAGCTGTGGGGTGCAAGAGCACCGGGAAATGCGCAAGAAATCAGAGATGCTAATCACATGAAAAATAAAAAGAGGGTACGTCTTATAGTTATAAGAACACATATATTTTATTCTAAGTACGAGTAGTTTCATTCGTAAAGTTAGTGTATTGAACCCTATTAAGCCAGATTACGATAACACATATTAAATTTAAGAAGAAGTCCGACAAAGTCTAGTCCTCAAGCCGCGTTATTTTGATATAATTCATAATGTCTTAGTACATTAGTCTTGTATTTCCTATCGAACTGGAAAAAATGTATGACGTTAAAAATGGACTATTTTATAGATGGTTTTATAAGTGCACGGATAAAATTTCCCCGCTAATGTTTTGCTTACTAATGTAAACATTTTTTTAGGTGATAAAAATGTTGGTTTTAGTGGTGGCGTTGTTTGCAATATGCTGGCTCCCTCTGCAAAGTTACTTATTACTTCAAACATTCTTTCCATCTATTAATGAGTAAGTAATTATTAATTGTAACTTCAGACTAAAGCAAAAAATAAATATTTAAAGTTTTTTTATATAGATGCTCTTATAATAATAGAAGTAAACTGTTACTTCTATGCAATTAAATATATTTTTAATTTCAGGTACAAATATATAAATGTTCTATTCTTCTGCTTCGACTGGCTCGCTATGAGTAACTCTTGTTATAACCCTTTTATTTATGCCATATACAACGTGAGTATTAGCTTTGTATTTAATTTTAATTAGGTTATAACGATGATGTATCACTCCCCAATAAGTAACTTAACTAAAACTAGGAATAGCCCCAATAATCTTTCTCGCTTTAGCCGTAGAAAAACGACCTTAATATTTTCAGAAATCATACATAAACTTTTAACAAAGTGTAATTCAAACAACAACAAACTCTTGCTAAACCTAGTTCCTTGAATGTTCTTGAAGTTTTTATTGAATCTTCAACGTACCATACACGACGGAAGAGTGTTTCGTTCAGATCAGAATATCCTTATCTAAACGTCCAGACACTTGGGCAAAATCAAAGGGAATAAAATTAATGACGTAGAAGTATTTGCTAGAATCCGCCTGAGTTTATCCTTCGTGACACTATCGGGTTGCCATGATAAACAGCGAAGAGAATTCCTCAAGCGTTAAATGATATGTTGTTTTATTGCTTACTGTTCATTTAGAGGAAATGAAAAACATTCAAGAAATAATTGGGATAATTTTTTTCTAACTTATAGCGTCTCTATTGAGTTCACGATGCGTGCTGATTTCCGTTGGGATCATCGTTACACCCCGGTGCTAGCTAACTCAATTTAGTTTACTTACGGAGAACGAAATATTTTAATTTTTACTTGACGTTAAAGAAAGACGATCTATTTTTATTAATTTTTTTTATTTTATTTAATATTTTTCATAAAATCCAAACAATATAACTGTTTTTACATTCCGCCAAACTGCGCAGCAGTTTCTACAAATATTTTTACATAATATAATCGTATCACAACATATTATATATAATACTAACTGACCCGTGCCCACTTCGTTGGGCACAATACCAATTAACCCTTTCGGCCTTCCATACAGCCCATGACACCCAGCAACAGTGCCCGCCATTGGCGAATTTTTAAAATTTTTATTTTTTATTATTATTATTTTTTTAAATCTGTTAAATTATTATACGTCAATTAAATGAAAACTAATACTAGCTATTAAAGATCTGGCTATCTAAATAAAAGTAGGTAAATTTAATGAAAGAAAAATTAAAAAAACACGATATCTATCCTAATAAATGAGATTTTTCAATAACGTTACTGTTATACGAGCTTCAATCATCGAAATGAACTATTGAATCGCACGTTAAATAGAAGTTATTGTTTATGCTATTGGAAAAATCGCTACGAGACACATAAGTAATTAAAAAGTATCCCAGATGAACGCCGCTTTTAAATTTATTTTTAATGAGTGACTATTGAAATACAAATAGTACTTTTGCAGGGGATCTGAACTAATAATAAGATTAGTATCTATATCAAATTAGATTTAGATTCAGTTAATAAGTATGTTGATACAGAATTTTGTATCTAGAATTAAGGTTAAGGGATACGCATTATGTTTTGATGAAGTACTTTTTTTCAGGAAAAATTTAAGAAGGAATTCAAACAACGCTTTACGTTTGGTCAAAAACGGAGCAGATTAAATAATGACAGCTATGAGGTACTTTCCTTTTTTTACACACTAGTACCTACTGTACTTTATCAATATGTGCTTTATCCTTGCTAAAACATTCCTAACACTCAAAATTCCCTTCAATCGATTTTGTTTTTAATTCGTGTAAGACCACATTTGTTGGATGAAGAATGTTTCCTTTTTCTTAACGGCTTTAAGTTAGATTTTTAAACGATAAAGACTTATTCTTTGACCTTCCGTTACTGTTTACATTAAAATTATATAACTAGTTTACGCTTTATTAATGTCAAACGATACAAAGCTATACCAAAGACTGTGTTACGTTGGTCGAGGTCTTCAATCTCACCCAGCATATTAGTTTTCAATCAATTAGTCAGGATAGCGCGCCGTAATATAATATTAATTGACAGTATAATGTTTCTCTTTGAAATGTCTATTTTATCTGTAATCCCTGTAAATAAGGCCAGTTAGTTGTAGCATATCTGTAACTATAGATTATTTGTCTGTGTCCCTAATTTATAACTGACAATAAAGGGATATCTTTTGAGGATTTCCCCACTACAAAATAGCATACTACAGCTACTGAATAAGATAACGGACAATAACATAATTTTAAATGTTCTAGGATGGACAATCCTATAGGACTCGGGTATTATCTATTCGGTCGACAACTGAGAGAAGTATTTACAACACACGCAAGTCCCTGAACGTCCCACCAATAGACACGTTGAAGGTCACAAGGAATTCTTGCAATTGCTCACGAAACCAAAACAAAGAGAACAATATTGAAAATCATTACCGGCTAAAGGCAAAAAGCGATTTCGAGACGTATAGAAATGGCAGCAGATACAATATGTCGTCTACGTCAAAAAGAAAAACTAAACGGATTTCCAGTGACGACGATATGCCAATTGGGGATGAAAGAGTCAGTGAATTGTATATATTTCCTAACAGTAATATCGTAGAATTTACAGATATCGTATGTGATAATAAGGTGTAAATATAGAATAAGATAGTTAATTGGATGTATAGAGAGAATAAACTATTAATTATTTACAAAAGTCGTTTTATTTTAACGAAAT
The DNA here is from genome assembly GCA_026213755.1 of Eurema hecabe. Taxonomy (NCBI): domain Eukaryota; kingdom Metazoa; phylum Arthropoda; class Insecta; order Lepidoptera; family Pieridae; genus Terias; species Terias hecabe. Next base: position 4,958,681 of record JADANM010006178.1, read on the forward strand.
AAAATAAAAAATAACAGATCCCGAGAAATAATCCTGTATTATTTTAATAAAACGAATATTAAATGTTTACATTTGATATCGAATTGATCTAATCCTGAACGAGCTACATCCATATAGACTCATAGGCTAAAACAAAATGAAACAAAAGCCTGCTCAAATCTTATATCAATACTGAGATCGTGCCCGAAATAGCTTAGTATCGGGTCAATAGTAGAACACGAAAGGGTGAAGGGCAAAATCAATGCTTCAGAGTATAAGTAACTGTTTGATTTATTGTAAACAGTTTACACAAACATACTGGAACGTGCGTGGATCGCCGATACTAACCCTCGCCCATAAATATTTAAGCCGTTTTTAATAAACCATACTGTTTGCCGATACTTCCATAATCTTTACTAAGAGAACAAATTCTCCCTATTATCGTATAAAAATGCTATTTTAATTAAAACGGCAATCTCGAGCATTCTTCAATAATGAACCCAAAAAGACTCAATCAATTCCATATTTTCTGACAAATTGCTTAATGGAATGTAAGGAACCTTCCTTTCGTTAATTTTGATTTATACATAACTTCCTTTGAGACCGTTCGGAATAATTCAAATAGAAACCCGGTACTGGCAATGATCTTATATCTTTTCAAATATTTAATATGAGAATATCAAAAAGCAGGTAGGGTCAATTACTTATACAGTGAGTTACAAAACATGTGTCCGATCCTGAAGGTTAATATCCACTATCTAAAATATTTTTCGAAAAATCTTTATTTAATTATAACAATGCAGTAAAGTTTTAAATATTATGTTTCTAAAAATTTACACAAATTCAAGGAAATTCACAAATGCTGGCAACTCACGTACGGTTCGTAGACCCTATAACTAGCAGAGCACGTGAATGCAAGAGGGTGTTGCCATTTAATTTGTAACTCCTTTTTTTTGTTTGAAATAAATGTTATTTTTTCAAAACGATAGCAAAATAAGGACCTGTATTTAGAAAGAGGTTTACGGATCGGACACTTGTTTTGTAGAACACCGTATAATTAGGTTCCAAACTATAATGTTACGTATCTCTAGTTAATTTAAAGAAACCCACACAACCACGTTTAATTTAGACTAAAGGTCAAGCTTAAAGGCATTTGGAGGGCGAGTGCTGAAAAGCCACTAGATCCTACACCCACTGAGTAATCCTATACATTCCCCGAAACTTTGCGAATGTTTGTACGACCTACGTACCCGTCAACCATTAAGTTTTTTTAAATGAAAACGCTGTTTTTCCGTTCTATCGATAAAAACAACGACTTATTGTGTTGATGTAGCTTTAAATCAATGGACTAAGATGGGAGATTGGCTAAATGATGAAAAACTTTTTAATATCAATCATCATATCATCATGATCATAAACATACAGTTACTGTTTGGTTTTTGGTTTACGTATGTAAGAAGAAAATAATTACATGATAATAATTGCAGAGAATAAATATAAATATCAGCTGAGTGCAAGAGGTTTCTTTTACGTTACATAACTATACACAGCATTTACAAACATTTATTCCAAGCATTATAACAATGCAAACATAATTTATAAAGAAAATACGTTATTACAAGCTTTTTTATTAAAATGTATTCATACTATGCAATAATGGAGCCTTATACCCGAGGGAATACCCCTGGAGCAGTTTTTCTATCACTATATTAATAGCTTTGTTTATTTAACGCAATAGTGTAATATTTTATTTACATACACATGAGATTCTTGGAGTACTCATTACGTATTTCAAAACGTGTGATCTATATAATATGGATAGTAAGTTCAGTTTTCTTGAGATACTAATATTTTCCAATAGCTATTTTTACTGATAGTTTAATACTGGCAAAAAACAAAATCTTTCCTTAGTTACGTAATTTGAAATGTTATATAATTATAAATAAAAAATGTCTCACTATTTCAATGAATGTCGGGCATATTAAATATATAAATTCTAGTGGTATCGTTGTCGTTAATAGAGTCTTATCGTGTTTCACATTAAGATGTTAATTTAGATTGAATTCCTTAAATTATACTGTTAAAGTAATGCCAGTGTCACGGCAAATGGCTCACAATTTATTCATTGCAAACGAACAAATATTTCCCAAATAGGACAATTGAATTTCTAATTATCGCCAATGCTTTGGAACAATTTGTTTTACAATAAACTTGAGAACTTGATTAATTATTAAAAGAGAATCAAGTAAGTCTAGGCTTTGTTGTAGATTTAAATAATGTTGTTCTTTATTTTACTGAAAAGATAAGCTTCTAACAATGTGTAAAATTCATTTGATTTGTTATAAATCTAATCGTATTATACATATAAACATTTTGAACTGTAGTTAGAAACTTAGTGGACGTAGTCTCTGGAATCTTTAACACGGAATTTTCAAAATAGATACTTTATCTACAGTTTTTTTTATTGATCGATTAAAGATTTAACGTAGCTATATATGTATATAACCGCCAGTATATTAAAATCAGTATGAAATGCAAGTCCACTTTAAAGTAAGACAAAAACCAAATTACTTTTAAATCTTTATAAAACAAAAATCTCGTCGGTAACAAACTTTAATAAAAAACTGGCGTACGAAAATTTGGGCTATTCATCAAATATGCATGTTCTCAGCAATATGCATATTATCCGGTAGGGGTCGGCGTTGGCGGCTGGCCGGCGATCCTCCAAATACCCTCTCTTGTCTTCAGACACTTGCCGCGGTATTCTTACACAGCAGCTGCGATTTGCGACACCTGTAACAAAGTACTACTTTATCATAACCGGCATTAAAACCCGTACTAACCGCTAGCTATATTAACAAATATTCTGCCATGACCCTCATTCATGTTGTCAGTCGGTCACAAATATTAAATTTTCCTACATTTAATATCCAACATATTTCTTTATTTATCTTTTAAGTAGCAAGTATTGTCATACTTGCTTGTCATACTTGAAATGTTAAAAATAAGACACGCTATAGATGAATACGTGTTCTCGCTTTATAAGCCAGTAAAATTTCCGATTTGAAGTATGTATCTTATATTGGAATAAATCAAATATCAGAATTCAATAAAACATCGCACGAGTATATCCTACATATTACATGCATCGTTGCTTTATAAAATTATAGTTCACACGGCAATAAATCATATTAAGGCGAAATAAAAAATTCAACGTTGCTATATTTGCTTGCAATCTGATTTAAATAAAAGCAATAAACCAAAAATTATTTCAGGAGTTAGGAGGATTTACAAATAAACCAAGATAAGAATGGTTACAGTGAAGTTTGGTCAGTAGGTACAATTCCGAAATAACACATGGCCTTTAAGGACTCGAGGATTTCCTCACTCAAAAGTAATAACAATATTAATCACTTTGTAATAATCAAACAACTTAAAAATGAGAATAACATAAATTAAATATTCAGCGTCTTAAATTAAAACATTACGTCGAAAAATGTGATCAAAGGGTAAAAAATGTCGGTGAAAAATATGCCTGGATGAATTTTTATTTATTGCTCAAAATAATTTGGGGTAAACAGGATAGCATAATGATATACTATGTTTTGTAATTATAATTTCGACCAAAACGTATGATTGCTTCTCAATTAAAAATACTTTATTTAGAGAAGTGTATACAACCTGTACCTTACAGTATTCTCAGTATTAAAATTAGATAAGACTTAAGAGAGACAAGTAATAAACACATCAATATAGGTTGTTGTACATAAATCATACGACAATCTACCAAAACAATAAATATTCGACGTTTCAGCTCACAAGAGTAGGTACAATGAAAACATGTCACGTTTTTATGCACATATTTTATTGGCGAATTTGTTAGTTGGGCCTTCGTACTAGCATACCCAAATACGGAAAACAAACTTTCCTAAAAAACTGCCTATATCAAGGTCTTAAAAAAACCATCTGTATTTAGCGGTTCGAGTCACTACGAAAATATCGACTTTTAACTTCTAAAACTGAAAATTACACAACCTTGTTGCTTCGTATGAGATGGCATACAATGATACATGTGTCTTCTCCATACTATACTCCATTATATGAAATACTCATACAGTCCATTTAACTTTTCCTTTATATGATTTCTTCGCAGACATTAAACAAGTCATCGTAAATAAAAGACTGTTCTAAAAATAAACCTTGTGAATGATTGTTGCTGAAAAGTCTGAATATTGATTTTTACGGAGAGAACGACCTTTTGGAAAGTTTCTATAAAATAATGAGTGAAAAGTCAGTTGATTAATTAATTAAACACTGGACAAATCACCTAAAGGCAAGAAACCCTCATTTAAGGGCTGAAGACACAAAATAAAGTTTTTAATTAAATATCATCTATAAGTTAGGTATGCCCTAATTTAATTTCAAGTTCAAGGAGCGTCCCTCAGTTTTTTCAGTCCACCTTAAAAATTTTCCAGATTTATTCTCCTTTTACTTACTTATACATAGCAAAAATTTTAATAAAATGTAATAATATATAACTTGATATTATTTATATACCGCTTTGTATAATAATATTATTTTAAAAGAAGAATTTATCAAAACCAAAGGGTGACAACTTTTTTTAATTTAAAAGACATGAAAGAAATATCGCTTAGTCGTCCATAAACAACAATTTCAACTATAAGTCACGGTCAGCTGTCAGAGACATTAATGGATTAGGTCAAGATTTTGGAAAAGGTACAGAAAGGAAGGTTTATGGAGACCCTCGTTTACTGAATTAATAATAAGGACACAAAATGCTACTTTCAATTAATTAGAATGAGTACAATACAACGACGACATAGCTCACTGTTTTCATAAGGTAAAGACAAATTTACCGAGTTTCCATCTTTATTTACTGAAAATGCTTAATTGTATATTGAGAATCATAAAACTGAACATAAAATTGCACGAGTAAAATATATACAAGGTGATATTATTGCATTACAGTAATTTCTGCCAGGCAATCGAAGTAATACGTAACGAGTAAGTATTTCCCAAGTTTTTATGAAGATAAAGGATATATATCATAAAATACATTAAAACGCTTGAAAAAAAGGTTAACGTTAGAAGGCACCGAAAACACGCTTATATTGCGACATTGCAGCTACTAAGAACATCGAAACTCTCGCCATTGTGGTTAAAAACCACAGGAAGTTTCCGCAGTTCCTACATTTCACTTTGTTTTATTAAAAGTAAAAAGCCAGAACGAGACTAAAGCATATAGAAAAACATATCCTTTTTTAGGCTTAGTCAGTACACATTCAAGCAAACAATTGTATTTTATAGGGGTTAAAAGGACTAATAGAAATACAAACCCCAGTTCGTGAGTTCGCAACCATTGACCAACATCCGCCATCATGAAAAAGGGTTTGGATAGTTTAAAAGGTTTATTTGGGAAGTAGTCCTTCTTAGAGAAAATTTGTAAGAATTCGTTATAAGATCTGTTCGATAAACTTCTACTGCTCAACTTTAAAAATGAAATTAAAAATCGTGATGGCGATTATGTATGGTTTATTAATGTCTTTACAAGAATATACCTAGCTTTGTTGGGTTAATGGTAATAATATAATTATGAGATGAATATTATGAATTTATCTGGTATATTTATAATAAATAAATAGAAAAGACGTATACTTTATATTGCTACTTTTTCATGGATTTCACAGAAAATATTAAAATACTTATGAGTTCTATAGAATTTACTTCATTTAATTATTATCTATAGTTATTATCTATAGGAATTTTATTACATATATTAACATCTTAATGAGGTCATATTTCCTCTTTATTCCGAACGTTTAAATGTTTTTCTTGCATCTCTATTATTTACTATCATGATGGAAAATTTATGTTCGAATAGTCAAAGTTCTGAGGATAAAGTTTTGAAAACAAGTTCTAGACACTTTTCATACATTACAAATAAAAATTACAAATTGTAGCTCAAAGAAAATTACAGTAGCAATTCACTGCACTTTCTCTAATGCTTTCGAACCACTTCCTATAAAATATTTTATGAGAAACGTCTTAGTTATTTCAATGCTATTACTAACTTTATAATAATCTTGCATCCTTGGAAACTCGTAGTTAACATAATATTACTACGTATGCTTAAAGATAATTTCGTAATATGGCATTATTACAAAATTTTGAATTTTGGCAATTTGCCAAGGCTAACAAATTTAAGACACTAAATGTCTTGCCTTTGTTCACCACCTAGACTCTAGAGGAAGTCAAATATATGCTTTAGAACTTAAATATCTAGACAAAACTTTATTATAGCTATATCCACATAAAATACTAGCTGACCCGTGTCTACTTCGTTGGGCATAATGTTAATTATCTAATTATCTAATCTAATCTAATTATCTTTTTCGGTTTTTTTTTTATATAGCCTATGACACTCAGCAATAATGTGGCTTTCTATTGGTGAAAGAATTTTTAAAATCTGTTCAGTAGATCCCGAGATTACCCCTTACATTTTAACAAACCCACAAACTTTACTTCTTTATATAATTAGTATAGAATAAGAAAAAAAATTACCATCAACGTATGACATAACAAACTAAAAAGGTTTCAATTATTATAGTATCCTATCCTGTTATCCTCAACCTCCAACCACAATATTATCAATTTGCTTACCGGCCGTGAAATCTCGAATATTCGGCATGCCATTCTTGCCGGTGAGACGCCTGGCGTTATCTGCGCCGTTGTTCGCGTCATATTCATTTATATGGGCACCGTGACGTCGAGCCAGCTTATCGATAGCTCTCTCGATTACCCTACAAAACACAAAGCAAGCTTAAAAATATTTTCACAGCACATCCAGTACGCTTGCACTTGTTCTATGAACGTAAAGCTAAGTATAGATGCAATCGATTAAAAAATTATAAGCCGACTTAGTAATATTTATAACGTTAGGACTCAAATGAAAATCCTTAACAAATCGCTCATCAAGACACTTTTTTTACGTGTTTAACGTGAACACCTTTTAGCTTCTTCGAAGTTGGTAAAAAGTCAAATAAACAGCATAATGCTGACTTTATTATGATCAAGATATGAGATTATAAATAAGACTTAAAGTTTGTTTTGTTTCTAAACACAATAACAGCAAATTGTTACATGTTACCTCAAATACTACCTAGTACAAGTTTTGGGCAACTATTTACACTAACTATGAATTGCATAGCGATTATACAGCATTATCTAATCCTTGTAAACGCAGTTAAACTCTTGATACCAGTTGTGTGCTATGAGTATAATTCTGCCAGACCAAGTATTTTATTGTGAAATACTAGAACTAAATAGTATCTATAGTTAGTATATAGTCCAGTCAAACTAGTCATTAAAATAGAAGTAATGTTACAAAAAATCCCATAGATTTAAAAAAATGTATGAATGTTTAAAATACTATTAATTTTATGCACAAAGGGGATTAATTGGGACTTTTCATAATTTGTTTATTCTGAACATTCATATCAATTCATTTATGGGAATTTTTGCAATCTTCAGTCTCATTTGTGATTTGACTGGACTAATAGAAAGCTTTGTGATTTGTAATTTGATCGCTGAGCCTTGGACATAATAAAGCTTTACCGGAGTACAGCCCCATAAAATGACTATTATGCGAGAGAGATTAATACCCGTAAAGGACATTGCTGAAAACGGTCATTAAAGTATAATTAATGTTTGACCTATACATTATATACAGAATCTATAAATCTGCATATCTACACTGTTATCATATTTTAATTGACTCATGCCAGAATACTGAAACGCTATTCAAATTTAAGTACATCTCACATCGGTCCGATTTGTCAAATCATTCATTATATTCGTCATACAAATCTGTCAAATCATTCATCATACAAATCTGTCAAAATTACTAGACTTGAGGCGTGCTTAAATTTGATTCGCGTATGAGTATTTTTACGTAAATCATACATATTAAAAACAATCTATCACCAACATTTACATATAAAAGCCGAGGAACAATATGAGGCCATATACTACCAATAGGTATACAAAATCTGAATAAATATTGCTTTATTTACAAGATCCCGTCTTCTTCTCTCATATCTTTGGATGAAAAGTATACGAAAGTGCCATTCCCGGGCCAATCCTCTATGGGTTGGGGCTCGAACGTCGCGACCGTGCCGTACTCTTCGGCGAGGCGAGCGAGAATATATCTCGCCATCCAGAGATCGTCGGCCGCTCTTATACCGGGACTCGGTCCGACCTAATAAAATTCAATGTCAGGAACGTTAACAATGAGGACCACTTTAAAGATTGTATTAGAACACTATCTGGCTTTAGATCATAGAAGCGCTATAGAAGATATTTTAAACAAATGAAATTTTATTCTTTAGGTACAAGATACTTAATCTTATGTTACCAGATCTTTAATTGAAATCTATTAGAATTTTAATAAAAAGATGAAAAAAGTAAGTACGGTTATTTAGAGCTTTTTAAATGTACTACAAATCTTAAATACACCAGCAATTCACCTAAAAGTATAATTTATAACTCATAATACTTAACTAAACAAAATGCTTATGCAAAGGCCTTTGTGTTGCTTTCGCTAGAAAAGCATAGAGGATTCTTTTATGAAGAGCATTGCAATTATAAAGGAAAAGCTGCCTAATAAATGTATTCAACGTTTTATATAATTCTTGGATTTGTAACACAATTTTTGAAGTAGCTAATTAAAATAATTATATACAAACGTTGTAATTGAATCCATCTAATTGCTATTCCAGCTAATTTATCATCATAAGTAATTAAATAGTATTCAGTATTCAGAATATAATTTATTTATCGTTCTTTTGGAATGTAGCAAAAGAATGTAATTTTCCGCAGTTTTATATGTGTTAATTTAGCTTCCATATCCAATTCGCAGTTGAGGCAAAAGCTGAATTTATATTAACAATTACCTGAAAATTCCACTGTGATGGCGTCGTGCCAGGATTTATACCATTGAGGTGTATTCCGGCGTATAGGCAACATCTGTTGAAACAAAACATTTTGTGAACAATCTTTTACATTTAAAACGTATTAAATAGGACGTATGTTGCGTTTGACTTAAAATAACTTTTATTAGATAGAAACTGATTACATATACAATCAATATACACGCAGTCAAGGAATGTTCCAAAAATACAATAGAACTCTATAAATGATATTATTTAAGATATAACTTCTATTTCACATCACATTCGTCACAATCGTTTTGATAATTTAGAAGCAAGGAACAAATATAAATTTAGAACCTCTACTTCAGACTTTGCTGAAAGATAAAAATACAACAATTGTAGAAAAAAAATTCTACATCTTTATCGTTCTAAATTTAACCTCAAAATCTTACTGAAATGTAAACAATACGAGCGTCCATTTATTACCGTCTCTAGTCTGTAAAGCACACTATAACAATGAAAACAGCCGCTTTTATGCTTTTATTTCCTCACTGTATCAGTATCTTAGCCTCGGGTGTCCGAACGGAACGTGACACCAAAGGTTTGATGCATAATGGCCTTATTTATCTTTCTGCATTTATAGTCTGCATATTATGTTTTGTTTGCAATTTGGTTTGTATGTTGCCAGCGTGAATAAAATTAGAATGATGATTCGTTGCGAAGGAATATAATTCAAAATTACTTTCTAAATTCAAAAGTAATTTTATTAATCTACTTTGAATAATACCTACTTACTATGAATAATAAAAGACAGGAGTATGTTATAAACGACTCCCATTGCTTTATAACATATTTATATGTGTTGGTAGATATATGATACACGTGTCATGTTTGTATTTATACAAAGTCATAGAACGGACATATTTATGTCATTTACGTACTTACGTATAGTTTTAAAAAAGGTAACAATATTACCGTTGTAAAAACATATTATGTCCAGTATTCTTATACTACTATAAAGGTACCTATAGAACGCTTCCATTAGATCTCTGGCGACGATTTTATTCGCGCCAATAGCGCAGTAGTACGGTCCGGGGGGTGCCGGGAACCCGCCAGGCGGCCAGCCCAAGGGTCGTGCGTCTGTTGTCGTGAGGAAGAACTCCTGGTTGAATCCAAACCAAGGCTCTTCGACATCTGCCTTCTCAGTCAGCATCACACAGGCTTTTCGAAAGTTTGTCGCTGAAACAAGCTTTATAATTAGCATATTATATTTTATTAGTTTTACTTATTCATACAAGTTCTGATAATATGATGTTATGTGCTAGAGATATTTAATTTTGTTAACTGAACTGTCTCAAGCTCAATTTATCACGTCATGAAACTTTAAATTATATATGTAGGTGTCATATAATCCTAGTTTAATTAACATGTATAATTGACATCCGCATATAACATTCTAACATGGTTGAATATTCACAATTGCTTATAAATAAACGGAATTGATAAGTAACAACCCAAATTACATACCTTGTCTCATAAATTTCAATTAACTGCGAACGTTATATTTCGTCTTACAAGGAAATATATTATTTATATAGAACGTCAGAAATTAATTTGGAATCTCATGTTTCGTGCTTTGATTGATGTTATTTTCAACACAAAATATACAAAATTTGAGTGTACCGCAAACATTACAAAGAGTTATTGGTGTACCCTCGTCAATTAGTCTAGGCTAAATGCTAACCAATATGAAAGCTTTAACCTTAATTATTGAGTGGTATAAAATTTAAATCTATGATAAATTTTAGCTGGTGAAATCTTTTGCGAAACAGCAGCGCTGATAGTTAAGATCTAATAAACCTGACAGGGCTTCAACGTGAAAGCATTAACATGAATCTACGAACTAAACCAAAATTCTCTTTTCAGTGCAAGGAAAAATTATATGAAGTCACGATTACAAATTCGTCAATGATTAATGGCAGGACATGGATAATCAAAGCCGTTAATCACGGTGGCTCCATTTCATCTCTCATTATTTACTGGACAATGGACCAACATTTAACCATTTTCTGACCCAGACTGGGAACTGAAGACTTCTTGTGATGATTGATATCTCAACCGATCGATCACGGTCAAGAATGCTTTTCAGTATAAATGCCAATCATTTAGAAAGCATACTTGTAACTTCTTATCATAATTTTAACATTATCTATCTCTATATAAAAATGAATTGCTTTTCGTTAGTCTCGCTAAAAGTCGCTAAAAGTCTTGAAATATTCGTAGGGGTCTAGGGAAGGTTTAAAAGAAAAAAAATCTAATCATATCCGGGAACATCATTAAAACAGTTCTTTTCTAATTTGTATGGGACAAACGTTTATTAAAGAAGTTCGAAGCCTGCTCAGCTAGTATATTACATATTTTCTTTTAGCAATATTACATTTAAGACTTACCTATGTATTAATTTCGATACTTATTATTCTTCTGAACAAAATATACTAAAAACACAAAAATTCGGAAAATGCTATATTAAATATTATGTAGGTATTTATAAAAAATATTTTTCAGAAAATGTATTTTTTTGATAATGGGGCTGACATGGCTTTAGAGCTAAAGTCCTAAAAAAGTAAAGATTAAAAAAAATAGTTACAGTTATCGTGTAAGAACTTTCCCAATACTAAATACAGTTCATCGACGATAAGAATATACTCTCGTTATTGCTATTATAAAATCTATAACAATCTATAGTTCCTTTTGCTACGCCATCTCGCAGTTTGTTCAAGCGTAATATTGAAAACTAAAATACAAAAAGATTTCGCTGCACTACTTGTCTTAAAGATGTGTAGACGCAAATATATATTATAATACGATTTTCATAACCGTTTTCGTTTTCATAATAACTAGTTTGAGTGCAGAAACGTAGGCAATTCGTTTTTACCTAAATTACCTTCGATAAAAACTAAAAAGCAGATAACGAAGTCTAGTCATGCACCACATCTACTTTATTATTAATCCTATGATGCGTCTGATACTAATAAATTTGAAAGAATATACAGTATTTTTACTTAAAGATTAAAATCTTGCCTTTAAGACGGAATACGCGATTCAAATAATTTTCAACGTATCAATTTTTAATCAGCAAAGCTATTTTGTGCAAAACGACTTAAGATTACGTAATGAGACAAACAATACAATACCGGGATGTCAAGTAGAAATATAGCCTATGCTACTCAGTGATAATGTATTTTTCTAATACAAAAAAATATTAAAATTGGTCCAGTACTTTTTACGTTACACACAAAAACTACAAGAATACAAATCTTTCCTATTATAATATTGGTGTAGATTAACAATATCAATCTAAAATTTTCTCATGATAAATACAATTTCCCAACGCTTCAAATCAATAGCACTCAAACAAATAACAAAAGTTAACTAGTAAATCAATCCAATACAAGATTTCATTTAATCCGCCAAATTCCTAGTAGAAAATCAAGAACCGTCTATCCAACTTTATTCCACAAGGACGAAACAGTTTACATCCATTAAACGAACGAGACCTAACCAAATGGCGATTTTCATACTGAATGAATCTCAAAGTTTGAAAAACTTATTTCTTGATATATGACTTATGTCTCTCGTCAAACTGTTTCTGTTCAGCTTTGACCAGGTTCGTGGGCGTCCTTCCCACACTACGCTTTGCGTTACTTGGTCTCCAACCTAGTAACTCTCTTTACATCGAGCGTAATACAAAATGTAAACAAAATTAATACTTTAACATGGATTGCATCACTTACATTGCTAACGCTATGAGGAATTTCTATACTCGTAGTTGCATAATTATTTTGCAGCCGATACGTGTCACGTGTACGTTACACAATGAAAGTTAATTACTCATACGCTCCCCGCGGCGGGAAACATCGAGAGGTAGCATATAGTTATCAAGCCTCCGCCGGTACGTCTACGCGACCGTAGGTACGTAGGTACACCTACGTCGGACACACTCGCTAATGGGAAATCAATACGTTCTATTTTAAGTCCCTTAGTTTTTATACGAAAGAAATTTCCACGCATGTTAATGTTTAATCCTTCTATCCAGAAATTCCACTACAGTAAGTATTATTAGTTTTCCTATTTACGAATACGAACTTTGCTACTGTCTTATTAGAAATTCTAAGTATTCGCTCCGTGTATCCGTAAAAATGAAAGTTTAATTAAAGTTCATTAGCTATAATACACATTTATTTTTATATCAGCTTATAAAGAGAATAAAAGGTACTTATAATCCGATTTAGGTAGAAGTTAAATTTAATTTCTGTAATACTTTGGAAGCAGGATTATTCATGTTTCCAATTTCGTGTCGTGATACTTTAGAACTAAGTTACTTACGAGTTGGCTGGTAATTATGCTGGTAAGTATCCGCTAAGACCAATATATGGCTCCCTCGGCGAAATGGATCGTGATAAATAACTTCGGGGAAGATAAACGTGTCCGAATTATCGCTGCTTGCTTGCGCCGTGTTGCTCCCATCAAAGTACCAGATAGGTAAATCTAAATGAATTAGATGTAATTTATTCTAGAGTTCAAACAAAACAGATATTAACTAGACCGTATATTTTTATTGATGTTTGGGGATATTTTTTCCTATTTTCGATGATGCCTTTTTTTGTTGGTAAAGTGAAGTATAGTCCTTTGAACGAGACCAGATTATGATGGACTTAAAAATTCCAGTAAAAATTACAACGTTAAAAAAGAACTAGTCTGACTCAGTCAACCGTGTTAAAAAGTCGAGTATAAAAAGGAAAAGTTTTAAATCTTCAGTAACGTGAATGTTACGCTCGCCGATGTTTCCTGAAACATTCTTAATGTCAGATTAAGTGGCTGTTAGGAAGTCCGGATAGCATCGGAGCAATTAGTTCCAAGCATTCAGGTTGCGCAATGGATAGGGAATTATCCGCTTTCTAATTGGAGTTTTTGTTATTAAAAGTTTTATTACTTTATTTACACCGATACATATATGTATAGTGCCGAAGAATGTTATTATATTAACAATTATAATTTGCAACAGTGCTCAAGTAAGTATCATTATTTTATACATGAAAATGTAACGTTGCCTATGAATACTATGACAAACATAGCGTATTATATTTATTTCAGCTTATTAAACACGTCCTTTTTTTATAAAGAAAAACAAACAAATAACATGAACATTCCTGTATTTACTTACAGTGGTTTTCATCCAGTATTCCATTCGACACGCAACCTACATTCGAGCATTAACTCTTCGTATTATGCTCTATAGATGAAGCAGTAAAACAGAATTGTTTCACAGATACGATGTAAATTATATATCTATAAACGTTGAACGCTCGAACTGCCAGAGAAATTGGCAATTGGCACTGATATATTATTGTCTTTTGAACGTTTCCAATGGTCTATTATTACCTTTATGAGTTTTGGGCACGAAATTCAATGTTCTATCCTTGGACCGCAAATTTATCCCAGTTCCGTCGACCCAAACATAAGAAGCAAGAATGTCTTCACATGGAACTTCCAGATCTTCATACTTGCGCATAGCAGCTTTGTTTAAAGCGATGGGTACCGAATTCATTTTGATATTTTCCGGATATCTGTGCAATAAAAAATATTATAGTTATCGACAGTTTTTGTAACGACTATTTACTATGACTATTTAAATTGCATTTCTTATCATGTGTTCTACTTATGTTCTAACTATACGAAGTCCGTCTAGTGATGTAATACTGCGCATACCAGTCAGACAGAGCTGTTTATGTATTTATAATATTCATACGTATTTAATGAGCATAATAATACATAAGTGATTGACTAAGCTAGAAATTTACTGTGAAGTATGAACACTGACATGATAATTCATAACAGCATATTTTACTCAATTAATTGTATACTGTAAAAATATCGCGTTTGAAGTTTTGAAGCTGTTGGGGCTTAAAACCAATTTGAGAAATAACTTTACGTTATAACAAAATATACATATTTTGTTAGAATACTATCAATTTTTCGTGATGACTCACTAGGGTGATATTTTGCGGTATCGAAAAACACTAATGTTTATTAGTACATTTTATGATGAACTTTCATTTTCTGTGATGGAATCGTGCGTGTTATAGGGATGATTTACGAAGTATATTAGTAGTTTCAGTATTGAGACATCATAAAATAAGTACCTATTGAGTCATCCTTCCAATAAAGTAAAGTATTTGGTTACTAAGGCATAGGACATACGAAGTCAGTAGTGATTGTATGCTGTAAAGCCAAAGCTAACTATACTATGATACACATTTTCAAAATGTTTACACACATAGTTTTGATACCTCGAGGGCACTGAAGTTTACATCTTCATATACACACACACTATATCACTAAGCTATCAAAATACATATATGTATAATATATGTATTTGAATTAGGATTTGTGGGCAATATATTATACTTCGGAGTTCGGATACGTCAGTTAATAATATGTATTTTTATCTTTAATTTAAATCTCTTATTTAATTTATCTTTCTCTTAAAATGATGCCGCACAGTCCGTCGGTCACAACCAGTCGGTTGTTATAAGGGAAATTATGAATAGGATAAAAGAGGGCAGAAAGGGAAAACATGGGCCTCTGATGCTCCCACTCACAGAACGTAACGCAAAGAGATATTTGATGAAATACCATAACTTCACGCTGGTTTTCTCTGGGAGGTACCTCGTCTATATATTGTAAGATAATTTGCCGATGAAAATCCTACACATAGATTATAATCTATATCTCTCATAAAGACTGGCCTCAACAGCGAAAATAAACTTCGAAGTAGAGCTGAGAAAGTTGTTAAAATATTTACCTTTACGAACAATAACTGAATAATTTTTCTTTAGGATTTATTTTCCAAAAATAATAATCCGACAGCTAGAGGGATTTACAAAAAGGAATGTCACTATTGTGACATAGGGTTGGATTGTGTTTTGTTATTTTAAAAATATAAAACATTTACTTATTGTCCATATTAAAATAAATAAAAAGCAATATAAATAAATGAATCCTAAAATGTATGCAATATTAAGATTTATGATCCTGAATAATTTGTTTTATTTTTCCCAAAAATTGATTTAAAGAAATGTTTAACAATATTATTGTACGTCAATCCAAGGAGTATGTAAACACTACGTTTTAAACTTTTTCTGTCATATTTTGCCACATTCGCGCGTTATTTTATTTTGATATGTATTTTATATAATGTAAATTTATCATGTTCGTTTTGAAATTACTTTTATCAGTTTCTTTATTTATTGAATTCATTTGTATCAGTGTTGATTCCCTAAATGTTGCTGAATATATACAAATGATAAATAATGACACGGTCAACAATAAGTCTTCCAAGACCCACCTTAGGATTCCATCCTTTAAGAAATGGCAAATCAGCAGGGTAACAGAAAAACGTTACGAAATTGTTAACGTTCTCTGGAGAAAGACAAAAATTTTTGGTGATGTCGAAAGTATCACTCAAACCACACAGAAAAAGCTTTTATCTAAAAAGAAGAGAGATCATAATGTCCCTGAATCTATGAGTCCAGAAAAATTAACTTTCTCTTTACCTTATTTAAGAAGGTCATCATCGACTCCAAGTTATATAGAATTTCATTATTTAGATTTAATTGATGACAAAGAAAATTCTTCTTCTAACAAAAATGTTAGTAAGTTCAATTATAAGGAGAGACAGCGACCAGTGATAAATTCGCCTTTTTTTGTTTTTCATGTACAATACGAAACTTGTAAATCAACAAACGTGACGCCAAAGCCAATTTTCGCAAATAGTTACAACTTTTCAAAATTTCTCGCGTATATAACTTCACCCAAGAAACTTGATATAGAAGATACAACAAACAGTATTGATATGGAAACTTGTCCGTTAACAACTTTGCCACCAACTACAATGGAAATCAGTTCTTCGTACAACACGATTTATTATACGAAACAAGACAATTGGCCTATAAGAGAAACAACTATGTATGATAAAATTAAATTCTTTGAGTTATATGACAACGACACTCCAACACCGAGGAACAAAATCAGAACGACTGTTAGCACGACTACTAAAAACAATGAAAAAGAATTATTCGATGACATTGATTTCATGGATGTATTGCAAAGTACTAATAAAGCAAGATTTGTTAAAAAACACATTGATAGAGACACTTCCGACTATATCAATAAATTTTTCAAACATTTTTCAAAAGGTCGTTTTACGGAAACTACGGCAAAACCAACGAGTTTTAATACAAAACAACAGAATTTGAGTCGTCCCGCGCGTTGGTCTGATTTCCCTTTCGTAGCTGTATACATCTACAATCCTTCCCAGGTACGATTATGTCGT